>JALPQI010007244.1:0-48399 GCA_025490895.1 Thaumatotibia leucotreta | reverse complement strand
CAATCAATTTCGAGCTCCTAGCTGAATCTACAAATTATCGTTTTGGCTAGGCCCCTGTTCGTGGTAACTATAGTTCCCAGTGGCCGATGGAATGCCAGCTCTCGAGACAAAGCGAATGTGGAGCGAGTTTAGAGCTACTTATTAAAGCTTGCGCAACTCGCGTACTCAGGGATGGCACACGTTATTATATTTTTTATTTAGGATGAAGACGCACAATACCATTCGTCAGTACAATCCACAAAAATGTAAACGAACCAAAAAAAATTACCTGGGTAAAATTAGAAAGAAAGAAAAAAAGAAAGAAAGAAAGAAAGAAAAAACATTTATTGCACAACTACAATTACACACAGAACAATAAGATACATTCGGACATCTACAGAGACAAAATACAGATAAAATTAAAAATACAGACTCTAAACAAAAACAAAAAGGTGAGAAAGTGTGTTGCTGTAGGAGCTACAATAGGGTAACCACTCAGCATATGCTCTGACATCTGATGTCGGAGCGCTGGTCTTCCGTGGAACCCATTGGAAGATAGAAATGAACAACAATAAGCGAGCGTTATTAAGAAAATAAATAAATTATGTAAATAGAATTGTTATATAAATATATATGTAGGGTGGAGAGCATAGATTATAAGGTAAGTAAATATATAATATCATGGAGACGGGATAATTGCATATAATAAAGATAGAGTAATAGGATATAATAAGTAACATGACACATGACACGGCTGCTACAGGAGTTCAGATCACTGCAACTGTGAACTATATAAAAAATGTTTTAGTTTAAGTTTAAAAGTATCCAAGGTCTTAGAGTTTCGTATTGGAGGGGGTATATTGTTCCAGCACTTCGTGGCGGCGTAACGAATATTACCTACGTGAATCCGTTTGATCAATATTTAAATATGTTTGAGTCTCACGTTAGTTATATGTAATTCCAAACCTAAAAACTTGCATTATTCCATAATCGCACACTTCGCGTGTCTAATATTACTGGCAAAATTTGGTTTATATTGATTATGACAGGAAAAATATACATAAAAATCATTGTATGGAAAATAGACTTTTCAAAATTCTCCACACAAACGTCGACCTCCTGGACGGCCAATGTACTCCTGGCAGCGATCCGTCTCAAACTAGCTCCGCACGGTTGGCCTAAGCTGCAGGGAGGCTAAAAGTGTTGCTGAGGACAGAGAGGCGTGGCGCGATCTTGTGAAGGCCCTTTACACCTCTGGAGTGCCTTAGCCACTCAATTGCTTTTGGTAACTCTGGTTACCAGCTGTCACTCTTATTTTACATAGGAATAAAGCTCAACCAAAATTTCAAAGCATGTGAGTGGTTAAGACGACAACAACAACAACAACAACATAATCTTTGATTCATTTAATATCCACGGAGGAGTGGCAACCCTAACCAGCGGCTCCTTGCAACCGCCTCGCTGACCATTAGAATACACCCACTAACTTGGTTCCGCGCGTATTAAATCAGCTCGCTTGCTAAATCGCCATTTTGTGCAAGATAACTTTTCTCTTTCATAATCAGCCGCTTCAGTTCAATGCTGGACATAGGCCTCTCCCAATGTACGCCACAGAGCGTACTTTTCTCCTTAAATAATAAATATCGTTGGGGCAATCTTACACAGAATAGAAAAGTGCCACTACGTGAATATGTTATTTCTGGGATGGGGTCCTTTAAGTACCTACCTATACGATACATAATCCAAAGTATATGACTAACTCAAAACACACAGATAACGAGTTGATAGCTTAGCCTTAAGACTTGTTATAACGACATTTTTCACAATCACTGGATATATATCCGTCAAATAAAAATATCGCTATCCTTTTCCCCAGGCATATGAAAGAAACGCACCGTAAAATTTATCTAACAGATACATTTTTTTCGAAGATGGTTATGGTTAAGCAGCCCCTAAATAAGTCACTTTTAAGGCTTTCAAATTGTATCAGTAACACGATACACTATACTTTTACTATCCGTTGGCTAACGGGACATAACTAAAAGAAATAAAATTTTACCTATTAATCCACTCAATCATCGCTACGTGGCGTGGTTGTCAAAGTTATTCGCAGAATCGACTTAAGGTCGTTTCAAACCACAATAAGTATCAAAACACGCCCAATAATCACACATCTGCGATATGCAAGGCCTTATACAAGTGAGAATGTTCTCAATGTCACACACAACACAACACAGAACTAATGATAAACACACACATCACAATTCAATGTCAGTTATGTCTGCGGGAAAATAGACCTACAATTAAATTGAAGGCGACTAATTAGTCGAGCTTATTGTTATTGTAATTTTCTACTTCAGCTGGGCTAGCACATTTTTTCGAGTCGCCTGTCAGTCCAAAAAATATTTTCACACAAAATTTTCTATAAACCCACTTTCTTTTTTTTACATACATATTTTAAACCCACGGATTAAAAGTTAGAGGGGGGGGACAATTTTTATTCTGGAGCGGCACCAAAAATATTGAGTTTAAAAAAAAACTATAGGATTACAGCAATATAAAAAAAAACACCCTCACTTTACGAATAGGCCGAGAAAAAATGTATAAACATTTAAACCTAAATCAATATTTTATTCTACCACTTTGTCGGTGTAATTAATATGATAACTAATTGCAAACACAACTGAAAACAGTGGTAGGTAACCAAGCGGTGCAGCTTCCGTGAGATAGAACCTATTCCAATGACTTTGTCGGATTACAATAAGTTCCGAGTTATAATTATAACTAATTATCTTAGGAACTTGACTGTAAATAGTATACTATTGTATTGTTTAATCTTTACAATGAGATTTATTTTAATGACTACTATGAAGGCAGCTTCCGTAGAATCAATACACAAATTCCAATGGGTTTCTCAGAGCTTATAAGCGAAATAATCATATAATGTAAATAGCTTTGCGGTTTAGTAAAACATTATAGTGAAAGCACATGCAGTTTGCTTACAGATGGGAAAATATTGAACCACCTACTAAGTCACCATAAGATATTTATTTGTTTTTTATATAAATAAGTTACACAGCATTACAGTTATAACACTAAGGCACTGTGAACTACAAAAATATAAAAACAACTTAAAACTAGTTTGATTTAGGTGACGTAACGACGTAGCCCCGTTGCGTCGTCTGATCTGGCGTAGAATTCGGCAGATTGCCTGCAGCGGGCGCGGCACGCGCACCAAGAACGAGCTAAAGTGCACGTAGTGGAGTGACCGCAGCTGCTGCACCCTCAGCGAGTAACCCGTCTTCCGGCGGACGTACTCCACCACATCGTTGGGCACGGCGGAGTAATGCAGGCGCGACACGTAGAGCGCCCCACTCGGTGTTGCAACCGGAAGACCGGAGATATATCGGAGCGGTCATCATCCTGCTCAAATATGTGTGAGCACCCAGGCCGCTTCACGTTTTCGCTTCGCGTTGTTAGTCCCATGCTGGACAAAGGCATTTCCTACTATTACTTATGCGTACGGACGCATTAGGAGGTACATGCCCATGCCACGCTGGGCAAGCGGGTTAGCGATCGCAGTAGTGTGTCCACTCCACTATGATGACGCTGCTGCCCATCATCAATCTTCCATACATAAATAAATAAAAAGTCAAAAACACTTCAATCGCTTAGTCGACTCTTACGACACCCGCAGGAGGAGTTCAGGTGGTGACAAATGTATTCTTACTGCCGACATCACACGGCACAGCGGTTGTACGCCTTGTATATTTTATCAAAGACCGCTTTTTCAAATTGAAGTAACATACTTCTCTTCCCCTTAAATATTAAATATCTATACTCTAACATCTTTGGTATTTAGTTCAACCATAATGGAGGTACTAAAACATTGACCTTAAATATCTTAGTCACTTGGCTCATTTGTCATCCATGCACAATATAATGATAGCTAGTAAACTAATAGCCTGAGTGTTCGTGTGTTACTCCATCCGCCATTTTGATTTATTGCCATTGCGATCTCTCGGGACAGTTACTAAACTCGAACACATTATAGCAATTTAATTGGAGCAACCAGGAAAGCTTATTGCGATAACCATTGACTAATGTTATTAATGTGTTGAACATTACAATATATGCCGTTTTATTCAATTCGTAATGCGTGCTTGCTGATCATTATCACAAGGACCCAAACGAAAGCCCACGCGGAATTGCTTAAGCTCAATAAAGCAACGATCCTTTTAAGAAAAACTCTAGGCGGTCACGATGTTCACGTAATGTCTTCCAGCAGAGAAAGCGACCTTCCGGGGTGCCCTTACATGACCCGATTCGGTAACTTGCTGGTGGAAACCGTGGACCACTCTCACATGTCCACGATGCACTGCTCTGCAATAATTACCACCGTGATGCAACGACCAATCAAACGGAATGTTCTATGCATTTATTCAGAGCTACCGATGACCTAACGTGATAAAGATTAGCGTTGAATACCAATTACTGTTAAATAATCTCTAGATTGGTACGTGTTGTCTTGATTATCGACTTATCCAGATGGAGATTTCAATTAGAAAGCGGATATTTTCGGCACATGCCGAAGTGTCGCGGGTTATCTAACAGGGTTGTGTAACTAGTATACCTACATGCTTAATGTATTGGACTTCCGATCGGACATGACATCGTAAAGCGCATTGGTTAGACACAAACAGGTATTGCGAAACACCAGCCTCCAGTGCTATAATAGAACAAACATACGTTTTAGCGTTTTCATTAGATCCGCATGTTAGAAGGAATATGTTGTTGTGGTAATTGGCACTAATTTTAGAAAGCAGGGATTGCAGCAATAGCTATTCCAACTCATAACAGATTCAAAACTCATAAAGTCATAAGTATACCTAGAATTGTTGTAGCACAATTGGGGAATCGACAACGTAAAATAAGTATTCGTGGATAATAAGAATGACAAGTGAAGTGAGTCTTTAAGTAAATATGATATTGGTAAAAAATGCTGTAGTAGCAGAGGAATTGTATGAATGCCAGCCATGGCTATATCGGCAAATAGTTTCCATTTTTATTTAATGTATGCTTAATAATAATAGCAAAATACGAAAGCAATGTTCTTATTCCAGCTTAGAAAATATTTAGATAGTTCAAAAAACCTATATTGTTTATACGATGAATGTAGACATTTACGTTTCCAAGGAAAACACTTAGGTATCTACTAATACGTGTTGACTTTTTATTTTGTCAATCATTTAACTTTGCTAGAAAAATGTCTGGGTAAATTCTTAAAATGCAGTTATCTAGTACAAAGGCAGGTGTGGCAAAACACGGAATGAAAGGGAAGGCAGTTCTCCACAAAAACTTTACGTGAACTATACCGGACGGTGGCCACTTACTGACCCAAAAACGTCAAACTATTCTACAAGGTCTTTTGCGATAAGCTGTTCAAGTTTTTGCTTTCCTTTATTTTGTTCTTGAAGAGGGACAGATTGATGGGGCCTATTTCACTAATGACAGTGACACGACTAGCACATGCCTTTCTATCATCATAGCCTATGATAGTCTACTGCTGGACGTAGGCCTCTCCTATTAACTATGCGTATTTAGGATTAAATTAGAAGGTAAATGCCCATAATCGGCATGGGCAAGCGGATTGGCAATCGCAGTAATGTGTCCACTATGATGACGCTGCTGCCCATCGTCAATATTTTGTCAAATGGTCAGTGACTCTTCAATCCCATAGTCGACTCTTACGACACCCGGAGGAAGAGTTGGGGTGGTGACAAATGTATTCTTACTGCCGTCACCACCCCGCGTCATCTATAGTAACCAGATATCGGAGTAATTTTCGTCACTGTTTACAATGATAAGAATAGTATCGCAGATTTTATTGGTATTTGCATATTTTGCATCCTTGTAGAGCATTACTCATAAAAATTTTACATTTGGATCTTCGATATGGATAAAAATTGGTTCAGGAAATCATGCTGAGCCAGATCCACCACATTTCCAAAACGTTCCAAAATTTTTTATGAAACATTTTGTTACATTTTGATAATTTTTATCAATGTTGAAGACGTAATCCAAATATACGAACTTTTTGAGAATTGCTCTTTATTGCATCATCATCATCTCAGCCATAAGACGTCCACTGCTGAACATAGGCCTCCCCTCTGGACCTCCACATGTACCGGTTAGATGCGATCTGCATCCAGCGTGTTCCGGCGACCTTCATAAGGTTGTCTGTCCATCTTGTGGGTGGACATCTCTTTAATGTACTTCTCAGTTATTGGTATTATTCAACGAATGAACTCAATCAATCAAACCTACCCACCTTAGCCCTAAAACGGGCCCTTGTGGAAGGTCGGGATAACACCCGTTATTTCTTACGTGAGTTGTAGGCATGGAGCTATACTGAGGAATGAGATAAGGAAATTCACACCTGGATGCTTGGCCAAGTTGCCAAACGATTCTGGGTATAAATCATATATAAAAAATACCTCTGTTACAAAAAAAGTGGAAAACTTAAAAAAAATAGCCCACGTTTCATTTCTTAGTACTTATAGATTCGTTCACACAATTCACGTAAGAATTCACAGGTGTAATCCCGACCTTATACCGAGGTAACTGGCATTTTCTCGCTGTAGCCTGTACTTATCACAATGCCCGTTGTGCGAGAAATTTTATAAATTCTTAGTCTATTATTTCGCCTCATGTTTATCAGCATTTTATAATTCTGAATAAAAAAACGTTGAAACTAAATTGTTTCTTGTTTTTCTAATGATAGTTCCTCAAGAATCCCATAAACCACAGAGCATTTAGGTACATAACGAGTTTGTATTCGGTGTCATAATTATTGCCGCGTCATTTACAATCAGAGCCTTGTACATAAAAGCAAACCCTCGCTTATAAATAATAAATATAACACAAATCAACCTAGTCCCGCGGTAAGCTCAATTAAGGCTTGTGATTTGGGTACCAATTAACGATATATTATAACAGATAGATATAGATACTTAAATACATAGACAGCCACGACCAAGGAACAAAAATATTTGTGATTCACAAATAATGCCCTCGCCGGGATTTAAACCCGGAACCTCCAGCGTCGTAAGCAGGGTCATTACCAACTAGGCTACGGAGTCTGCCTGCGACCACGGATGTAACGTTATGCCCGAAATGTCAGGGTATAATAAAAAAAAATTAAAAATTAAAAAACCGACTTCAACCGATTTCTCCAAGATCTCCGATTTGCTTCCATCATTGGTTTCCTATCATCAAATCCTACTTTCTGAATGCAAATGCTTGTAAATTAATTCAAATTACCAAAAGCGCCATACATGTAGGTACCTATAACATTTAAAGAGTTCCCTCGATTTCTCCAAGATCCCATCATCAGACCCCAACTTGGTGCCAAAGGGACCATCTCGGGGTTATACACGTTCAATTAAAAAAAATATTAAAATCGGTTCATGATTCTCGGATATATTGGGTAACATACATACAACAAAAAAAAACTGTCGAATTGAGAACCTCCTCCTTTTTTGAAGTCGGTTAAAAATTAGTAGTATGTTAGTAAAACTCTTTATTGTACAAAAACAAAACATTAAATTCATATAAGTAGAAGGCATGTACAAAGGCGAACTTATCCCTTCAAGGGATCTCTTCCAGTTAACCTTTGAGTAGATGAGAGGAGATAATGCAAACGGGTGACAAATGTAGCTATAATAGCTACGTGTACAATAAGATCTATAAAAGAAAGCAATAGGATATAAATAAATACAAACATATTCAATACAACAGAAAATAAATACAAACATAATAATAGAATAGATATAATTATACAGGTGATAGGAAAAGATACTAAAGATTAAACATAATTGATACATACGACAACAATATATACGAGAAACCATAAAAAAAAACAATAAAAATAAAAGAGTTAACATTACGTTATATCAGCCAACCATAGCCCCTTTAACCCTTCCCTAAAAAATAAACCCTTCTTTAAAATTAAACATAAGTTTATGCTATTAAGGCCCGTTTGTTGTCCAACTACGAAGGCTGACAAATAAAATGCAAATCTTTCACACACACAGAAAGTGCAAGTAGATCAAAGCGACGGATGTTCGTGCCGAGTTCACCCGACAAGGAAAGTGACGCGCGCGCACAATGCGCATGCGCAGGTTCTCACGAAAGCGCGTGACGTAATCGTGCGCAATGCCCGCGATCCCGTTGGCCGAGTCGAGTTTATGAGACCAGTAAACCGGTCACCAGCACCACTATAATACTTGCCATGAGATTATAATTATCGAAGTGGTGCTCAAATATTGGGTCATTACCACAGAATTAGATTTGGATAGAAGAAACAAGTTCATTAATTTGTATGGCGGCCGAGCTTGTCGGATTTTGTTCTGAAGTTGTTACTTGCCTATGATTTTAAATATGTCTCAGGCCCTTGAGTATTCATATTTTTTTGTGTTGTTGCAATTAATATTACTTAAGGAGGCATTATTAATGTTTTTGTTCACTTCAACTTACAAAATTTGACGCCCGAAAGCTGCAAGCTGCGATTAAAGACGGACAAGTTCATTTGACACGCTAAGTAGATACGTTTGCTTGATCTATGGTATATATGACATCTGTGGTGATTACGTATGAAATTGGTGTTTTTAGTCTTAGACTAGTTGATCCCTAATTTTATTATCTAATGAGTAATGAGTAACTTAGATATATGTTTTTTTCCTTAATTTTTATACAAAAATACGCTTTGAAAATAAATCTTGCCATATGCTGCCGGTTCATATGTTTGGAATAGGTATACATGTATGAGAGTACCTTAAAAAAAACACAGAAATCATTGTATGGAAAAGAGACTGTTCACAAAATTATCCATACAAAACGCCAATTTCATAGGTAATGACTTAATATCTGAACATGCAGTACATGCACTCTAATGCCATGATCTTGGGTGCTCCGATGTATCTAATGTTCTGAAAAATCGATACCAGTAAAAAAATTGCCAGTACTCGAATTTTTAGAATTGAAGCGCGGTGCCCGTTTCGGCGCGGGGCCCCTCGTACGGGACCCGTAGTTAGTCCTACTACTGTTGTTAGTTTAATCCGCCACTGCATCGAACCACGACCTTGGGCGAGTACACGGCTACACGCTTTGCCTCTTAATCTGAATTATAATAGCTAAGAAATGCAAATTATAATGCACCTGACAATAAATTATTTCAAGGACATTTAAAATGTTGTGCTAATGTCACATTTAATATTAGGTCATATAGCCGGTTTACTTTCTAAGTTCATAATATATTATTATCAATAGTATAAGGTCGGGATTACACCTTTGAGATCTTACGTAAGTTGTAGGAATGGAGCTATACTAAGAAAAGGGATATAGAGCATGTATTCACCTGTCCTTCCTTAGTACCTATAGCTCTGTCCCTACAACTTACGTAAGAACTTACTAGTTTAATTCAGACCTAATAATGTAATTATATTAAACAACGATTTAGCACAAAAGTAAGTCGATACCTTCATTACCTATGAATTATTAGGTAAGATCAATGCGGGTAAGACCGTCTATGAGGAAAGTCCGTCTACCAACTGATTTCCAACCCTAATTGAACAGTATAATACGCATTATGACGGACTTTCCTTCAAAATAAAATATGCCATTACAGATATGAAAATTATCTTTATTCAAGTTTAAAGCCTGTATTATAGGTACGCTATTATTATTATAACCACTTAAACCGTCAATTTAAATATTAGATGTCATATACCAAAGAAAAAATCCCGACATTTAAAATTATATATACATATATAGTAGTGTCACTACTTAAAAAATACAGCTCAAAATTATTTAATAAAACAATATGAGTTGTTCCACAAACTATACATATGAAGCTACAAGTTATAAAACAAACATTCGATTTGACAGACATTGCCAACAGCTATTTGTATGATGGGGCATTCCATGAAAACATCTACTTTTTGTCGCTTACGTGTCGCTATGCTAGCTACCCTAATAAAATATGCTAGCTGCTAGAACACAGTGTCAATCTTAAAGCCTTGATATGTTATTATACCGGAACTCGGCTTACTAATTTAATTTTTCAAAAGTATTGAAAAGCAGAGTTGGGCAAAAAGTAATATGATTACTTCTATAAATTACATTTGTATGTGTACTTTGTAATAAATATTACAAAGTACACATACAAACTACTTACTTTTGTATGTGTACTTTGTAATAAATATAACAAAGTACACATACAAAAGTAATCTGAAGGAGTAATTAATATATTACTTTTTACCCAACTCTGTTGAAAAGACAGTGTCGCTTACGACACGTTTTCATGGAATGCTCCTGATTCATACTACCCTACCCTACATTTCAACTATAAAGATAGCAAAACATAAAACAAATCTTGTCAAAATAAATATTACATAAATATAGAAAACACGTAATCTAGTATAGGAGTGGCTGTGATATAAATCTGAAACTAAATGCCAAGCTTGTCAACATAAATTAAACCTAAGAAATTAGAAAATGTTTTGTCAACAACGTCATCTCTAGAATTATCCACATTTTTCTACATTCCTGTCTAGTGCAAATATTCAACCTTAGTGGTCAAGGTTAGTGATTCCAAGAAACCTCTTAATAAGGATCGAGACTTTATTTTCGAACTTGTATATTATATTTCTAATAGTAATAACAAATAGTGTATTTGTTAGTAGAACGGCAGGCATTTCCTCGCTATATCGCAATGCTGGTGCGTTGTGCGAGGAAGTCGCCAGTTTTTTAGCCTTTAGTTACGTCAACCAGGGTCGCGTTTTATAAAGTTACTATTTACACTTTTGCTGTCTGACTCTCTTACTAGCCAATAGGTGCGTGCAAAACTGACAGTGTCTCGTGATAAGCAATGAAAAAACGTAAATGCTCGTGCGCCTAAGATACCTTGTCATACCAAACATATTGTGTTTTCCTAGAATATTTTTTCGGTCGAAATATTAAGTATGAGATCCGGTTTTTCGCTCAATGGAGTCACGAAATGGATAATTGGCACATCAAGTTAATTAAGCTGTTAAAAGGTATAGTCATAGGTACTCATCACAATCTAATGTAAATAATGTAATGAATTCATGTAAAAAGGTACACACTCGTTATTACTATTAGCTTGTTAAGTCGGTAATACGACTAATACGGTACAACGGCATGCCAAAGCCCCGTAAAAGGCACTTAATGCCTTCTAGCTGTCTAATGAGTTTCTTCATCTGTGCACTCTTTGAAGTTCAATGCGAACTTTCTATGTGACGGCTTTGTCCCATTGTTACATGTTAACTATTTTATCACTTAAGTTACCAAGAAATGTTTCCTCAACTAACGTCTCACATCATCAGCCTATGTTAGTCCACTGCTGGACGTAGGCCTCTTCTATTAACTATGCGTATAGATAGACGCATTGGCGATCGCAGTAACGTGTCCAGTGTCCACTATGATGACGCTGCTGCCCATCATCAATCTTTTATCAAAGCATGGTCAGTGACACTTCAATCCCTTAGTCGACTCTTAAGACACCCACAGGAGAAGTTGGAGTGGTGACAAATGTATTCTTCTTACTGCCTACTAACGTCAAACAAGAATTTATAAATTCGTTATTTGTGGCCCTACCGCAAACTCCGAAATTCGCAAATTTCGGGGTTTTGTCTCTGTCTCTTTAATGACGCCTTCGTTGGTGTGATAGAGACACATCTCTGCGAACTTTTGAGTTCGTGGTAGTCCAACTAGATTAAAGATGTATATGTGAATCATTTTCAGGTTTGAAGTTGGTAATACATAAAACCAAGATTGTGTTCTAAAAGTGCGTGATTCAGGAATAAAGTAAGTTTTTAGGTTTATTTGCATTATTTCTAGATTCTATTTATAAATGGAACCTACAAATGCAATGCAACAATTTAGTAGTGTAAACTGCTACAAGTACTTAATTAACAGAATAATTTCTTAATTTCCTACATCAAACATTGTTGCCGTATCAAACTACTAATTACATATTAGTTCCGTTCTAAACGGAAACGCTTACATAACCAATGAAACACGAGGAAAATGCTTTAAATCGTTTGATTGATCAATAAACAGTATCAAAAGTACACGATTGAAACTTTTTAATTATGGATGGATAAATGATACGTCAAAACAAACTGTCAGTTGGCAAAAACTGACATGTTTTTTGTGAGCGAAGCTTAGATCAAATTAATGTCTTACTGTATGTAATCTTTAGTTTGGATATGAAGACATTTGTTATGGTTTTTAGGGCCACACTAGCAAATGCGGGGAATTTAAATTAACTCCTAAAAAAATATTTAATAAAACATTTTTAAAGTAGTTTACATAGGTCATTTTACCTTCTAGGGCATTATTTTTATTAACATATTCAAATATCTAAAAATAGTCAATGTTACCATACCGAGTTGATTCATCTATCAACCTAGCAAAAAAACATGCATCTACCGTAATACTTAATTCACGTCACCGTAAATAAAAATCTCACTGCACTTTGCGATAGGTGAAAAATTACAAAAAGTCACAACTCCAAAAACACGAAACATCGCAGACCATACATGGGGGTGATTCGGATAGCCCTCAAGGTCCTATACGTCACAACTTCATTATATCACTACTTCTTGGAACACCCTGTATTTAGCTATGTAAAGTCAGTATGGGTAAGTATTTTTAAGAAAATTCCGCCATTGTTAAATAATTTATTTTAACTACAGTCATCATCCCTTTTGTTACCATGTAAAGAATATCGAAAAAAATCTTGTGCAAAGTTATGCTAGTCAGACTATATGCGTCTTTATACTGTTGAGTTAGGAATGGAAATCAGTTGGTAGACGGACTTTCCCGAAAGACGGTCTTACCCACATTGACCTTACCTGTTTTGAATGCCTTGGTAGTTCTAGCGGAACAATGACAATAGATGTCTGAATAACAGGAAAACAAAAAAACACCCAAACAAATTCAATGACATCAAAGGACAGACATAAGATACAATCATATTTAAATATTAATCAAACGGGATACTCGCGTAATTTAAGTCGATAATTGTTCGACATGTTTCGGTCCATTTAGAGGATCCTCATCATGGAGTACCCGCGACCAAAGTCCGATGTGTACTGCGGGCTTGCGCTCTGTATGTGTACTGCGGGTGCTGGCCGCGGGCAGCGTGGGAGGGGGTGGCGAAGGAGAACTACCCTCATTGTTAAATTACGTGAATAATCGGGATAAATATTTAAATATGTTTGAGTCTCACGTTATAATTTTTAAGATACAATCATATTTATAATCCCACGTCACGATAATTAAGCTTCATAATAATTACAACACTTGTTAACGAATAAGAAGCTCCCGGCACGGAACCCACTAACCCAGATTATGTTGCAATACTTGAAGTCGGGCTCTCAACGTAACAATAACGTGGACAGGAGAAAGGTAGGTTTTGACAAACTGACGAAATTTACTCATTTTTGCTATAAGGTACCTACTTGTGTAATTTAAACTCTAATAAACTAGCCTGCCGGTAGAAAAAGGCGTATTGGGGCATTTTCACTTCTAGGGACACCCAATAAGGTTAACTCTCACAAAAAAGTTAACTTAGATGTCAGTTTTGTAACGACAGTTAAGCATTAAATATTAACAACAATATTTTTTATCATTTAATCCAGAAAGAATACGCGTTTATGCAATGTAAAAACATTTCATGCTTAATTGTCGTTACAAAGCTGAAATCGTAGTAAACTTTTTTGTGAGAGTTAAGCTAATTGGGTGTCCCTAGAAGTGAAAATGCCTTAGGCCCATAACTTTGTTACATGTAAGTACTTAGCGTTCAAAGATAATAATTAATAATATACCTATACCTAGATACGTACTATACGTAGTCAGTATGGTAACAGCTATGCTATTCTCTTATTCACACATTCGACGCTGCGTTCGTCAACGAGCTCAACGACGAGATAGCCTTCACTCCGACGTAGAGCGCAGCGCTGCGAAAAACGGTATTCACTAACATAGAACAGCTCGTCGTCGAACTGTAGGCGGTAATTCTCGACTCTCGACGCAGTGTAGTTTTTCGCCGCATTCGTCGCCGAGCGCTAGTGTCGTTTAAAGTGCATTAGTGAATACCATTTTTAGGCTCGGCGCTGCCGCAGCGCTGACACAGCACTGTTAGCAAGGCGGTCTCCTTAGTGAATAGGTAACACTGCAGTAATGTAAATTGAGAGCGCACCATTTCGCCAACAAACTGCCCGCAGTTCACCAAAAATTCGTTCGTTGGCCAAAAGTTTTTCTTTTTACCTCGTAATCCTCGTATAGCACATTCTATTTTTGGGACAAGTGAAATATTTGCCCAGTGTCCTAAAAAAAGGTCATTTAATTTTATTAATTGAATCAGGCATTACTTTGCGGAAGTCCATACTAAAGGCTGAACAATGCATCAAAAAAATACGCAAGTAATTATAGTGGGTCACACCACTTGAGGTTTTACTAATTAACTACACGTTCTGTATCGCGGAAGAGCAAAGTAATATTGTTCATTCTTTGACATTTAATTTTGATTTTGGGACCTACAAAATAAAATTCAAATTTCTTTGAAAAATATGTCGTTATGGGCCCTTATGGGTAAATATTGCTGTCCTAAAAATAGGACTTGGGGCCTTACGAGATTCGGATAAAATACATTTTAACTATAGTTATTTATTATACAAGGGGGCAAAGTTGTTGTTTAACTGTCGTGCCAATATTGAGACCTGAGCTAGCGAAAGACTCCAAAATTGAGCCACGAGCGAGTGGTTCAAAAACTGGAATCTTGAGCACGAGAGTTGAACAAACTTTGCCGCCAAGTGTAATACAACTTTTTTCCCCTCACTATCGCGAGGAAATATGATTACAAATCTCATTCAAATGTAAATTTACTTAAAGAAACCATTTAAAACTCAATATCGAAACGTATCGTAGAATAGAGTTATACTTCTGGAACTTAAATATAGCCAATGGCTTACAAAGTCACCCATGAGAAACGACTAATTTAACATGTGAGCTCCGATTGCTCATGTTTACTACGGTCATACAGATCCACTTATACTAGGCAGTAGGGGGCTATAGGAAATGGAATTAGAGCAATGTCAAATTACTTTATTCACTAGTTGGTAAAAAGCGTTTTTACCCGCTCGTATTAAAGGATAAACGAGCGCTTTACGAGCTAGTGAGGGGAAAACTAATGTTTGCCCTTGAGTGTGCATCAAACGTCATAGCAACCAAAATAATAGAATTACTTTACCATAAGACAGCCTTGTATTTCGGCACCCTACATGGACTAAGCTTATTTGTTTACAGCATATTAATTACCATTAAAACATGACATACAAGGTTAGTACCTATTTCTTGCAATGCGGATTTGCGCCCTACCGCCTACGCTGCGCGGGCGGCGCCTACAGGCCAACAAGTACAGTCAGCAGCAGATGTTGCTCAGCGGGTGTGTATTAACTTGGCACGACCTTATTGCTGAGACTATAAGAGTGTGTTAAGATTATTGTGAACACCCTACCCGCTAAGGAATATCTGCTGCTGACTGTACTGTCGCCAGAGATATACCGGAGCGCCCTGGGTGCAGGGTGCCCACAAGCCGAGCAAGCCTCTATTTTCATGGCGTTGGATGCATGATCAGATATTTGTGACCACCGTGGCCGCTCTGATATATCTGTGGCCTATCCCACAAAACTTTACAAGCGTACAACAGTGGTTAATATCTAAAATACACCTTTTGAATAGAATACCTAAAGATGTAATACGAGTAAGTAGGTATTATTGATTATAAAGAACATACATTTTAATGACTAAATATTGTGACTTCAATCTGTGGTTGTGTTTACTACTATACTATTTGTCAGAAGAATAAAAAAATTGAAACACACCTAAAAACAAGCATTATTCCATATTTCCATAAATAATCACACACTTTCAGAAAACAATCTCGGTTTTATAACGAACTTAAAAAGTTAAAACCTAAAACCTTGAGTTCACATACATTTTTAGTTAAAATTATTGATATTTATTAGTATTCTCGTAAAAATCTGCGAACGTATTTCACGTTAAGGTGCGTTCAGACCAAGCGAACATTCGCTATTCTAACCTCCCACTCTACGAAATTCGATCGTTACACAAAACGTGATTGGTTGATTTCGTAGAGCGGGGGATAGAACAGCGAATGCTCTTTTGGTCTGAATGCACCTCTATGTATGAAAGACCTCAAATGCTATTAAGTCAGCCATTATTTGTTAACATTTTTTGGTTTCTACTGACGATTGGTGTACAACTTCCCATAATTCCGACTTATCATCTTATATATCTTATTATCTATGATACATCATATTACAATGAAAACAACGATTGATTTAAAATAGGTAAACCTATCTATAAACGTGAAATCATACCTAATCAAACATCGTGATATTTTTTACCAAATTACTAATGAGCCTACACCTCTTGTTGTCAACAATCAACAAAACTAACGATAAGGTGGAATTACCAGTACGCTACATGATAACACAGAATATTTATTTGAATCACGATATTTTGCTCATATATAAATCTACATAAAATATTGTCATGTGTTTTGGACGTGGAGTTTGTAAGTTTTGTTAAATAGTATTTATTTTATAGCGTGACAATATCAAAATTTGTCAAAATTGCAAATTTTCCTACTCAACTCCATTGTATGAGTAAAAGCGTCAGGTCTATTGCTGGCAGTCCCAATAGATGGCACTTCAGTACAAGTTTCAATGTCACATATTGCGACATTCGAAATATTAACACTCAGTCCTAATATACGTCAGACTGTCTTAAAATTATGCAAATAATTTAAATATAAGCTTATTATTTCAAAGTTGGGATATGTAGCATTAAAGGCACATACATTTACCATCGTTTAAATGCCCTAATAGTTGATTTTATCTTATCGATAGCAACTCAAGCTGTGATGACGAGTACATTGGTACAGCATCGGAAGTACTAGTGTACTTCCACCTTACTGTTGTTAATATTTATTATATTATATCAGTGTCTTAAACGGTATCTGATCTCATTCATACAATTCCTATCGCAATAATTAAGCATATTTCCATTGTAAATTAACACCCCTACGCGACACAGACTTATAGACCTTATGGTGTAGCCAGCACAAAAAACACGCGGAAGCTTTTTTTAATGCTATTTACAAACAGCCAGGCGCTTGATTGGTTGCGCATGATTAAAACATGATTCCGTAAAAGAAACAATGACAGATGACTTTGCGCATTGTGTCCGAATAGGAGACAGATGCATTCACGGCAAAAAATGTAGTCCAGTAAATATACGCCTGGCTGATAAATTAATTTACAATATCGATTTTTTATTTACGTTTTCAAAAATGATTGTATGTTGACTACAAAAATCCTAGAAACTCCATCAAGAGTGAGTAGTTTTCAAAATGTATAGGAATATTTTTAAAATTTAATTTTCAGCTTCCATAGACTAGATAGTTAATAATAGATAATAGTGACCCTACTTACAAAGATGGAGTTTCCTGGTTCACTTCCCGGTGAGGACATTAATTTATTTGTGTGCTTATGCATGAATATTTGTTCCTTGGTCGTGGTTGTTTTCTATGCATTCCTGTATCTATAGGTAAGGTATATTACCTGTTGTGGGAACTAAGTGATGATAATATACAAGTAGTAAACCTTAATTGAGCTTACCGTAGAGCTAGGTCGAATTGTGTCTGAATGCCCAAGATATATATTTACAATATGTTACGGTTTTTTTAGACATTATAAATAACAGATTTAAAAATGTTAGTAGAAGCCTATTTTAGACATAGGGAATTAGCATATTAATAAAGTAAAACTGAATATAAAGACTATTATAAATTGCTTTCAAGAGATTTTTTTCCGACAAGTGTAGCCGTACCTACCATGAGTTGGAAAGTAAAAGATACGTTAGGTTTTACTCGATGCGTAAAGCATTATATCGCGCTCGCACTGACTTTGCAGCAACCGCGATGGCCTGCTTTACCTATCTAGAAAAACCTAACGTTACCGATACTTGCAAACTCATGGTAGGGCTATCGAAATTGAATGAGGGTTTTTGATATTTTTTCTGCCACTATGAGACAGTGAGATTGCAGCACTGTGCCTAAGATCAAACGAACTGTAAAAATGAATACGCCTATTTAATTTTGATGAATAGGCGTATTTCAATGCTAAATAATACATAGAGCTTTTTAATACAGCTTTTCTTATTAATAGAACCACTACTCTCGAAATATTGTTTAATAATATAAATTAAAAAAATAGTTCCAAGTCAATACTCATGAAATTAACAAAGTTCTACTTAAGTACCAGTGACTTTGCGCCCGTTTTAGAGCTCAATCCTCAGTTCGGCGACCGTTTTCTAGTCGTAATCCATTACAATATCAATAAACTTCCAAATACAATAGATTTAGATATTTTATGTTCAGTACCCATGAGTAGTATGAATCTGACAGCTGTTTGGACCTATCGCCGCCTGATGGCGGAAAAAATATCGAAACCCCTCATTGACTGGACTATTAGTGGACATGCTGTGTCTCTAGGTCAGTGATATGGTCAGCAAAAAACACAAAGTTCAATAATTCACATTTGAGAAGGTCACGGCTAATCTCAGTCTATTTTCTTTCCGGGCTGGCGAGCACAATTACATGCGAATGAATCTAACGATGACGGTCAATGAAAATGATAAATTAATAATGTTACTACAATGATAAGGGCATTATCAGCCAGCCTCTGTAGCCTAGTTGGTAGTGACCCTGCCTACGAAGCTGGAGATTCCGGGTTCGAATCCCGGCGAGGGCATTATTTGTGTATTTATTACAAATATTTGCTCTTCTTATTTTAAAATACGAATAGCAATTTAACGCAATCTTTAGTCTACAACTTGTATTTAATACCTCGTACCTCGCTTTATTCAAGTATTCACATAAAATAATTCAATTAAAAATGATTACAATCGTAATATTTTTTTTCGGTTACCGCGAGGATTACACATGAAATAAAACTATGAAAACGGATAAACTCGCGTATATTAACAAACTTTAACTTCATTCCGATGTTTCGAACACTTTACAGGGTTCGTGGTCTGCGGATGACAATGAAGTTAAAGTTAGTTAATATACGCGAATTTATCCGTTTTCATAGTTTTGATTACAATCGTGTTAGAAAAATGATAAAAATGTCCTCTAAAAATTACAAACCTTGCGAATTCAACAGGTTAGGTTAGACACATGACAGCTGTAAAACCGCGTTCACACGTGGGCGTACGTCCGGCGCCGATTCGGTCGCGGTCACATTCACCCGTCTGCGTCAGCCCTATTTCGTGGCCGTATAAGGCAATCGGCGCGATACCATAAACAATATAAGCTGTAGGTTACACCGTTTATTCGTGTAGCTAATGTAATAAGTATAGATGAATATTCAAAAAAGGTAATCTAAAAATATATTATGAATCTAGGAATAACTTTGCACAACTTTTACTGTGTTATCAGCTGTGTAAACTTTAAAAAAACATCTACATATTTTGCTTATATAAGCTTTATTTAGCGTTTTAAAAATAGCCTAATTGTACATTTTGTTCAATATCATTCATAGGTTTAGGTTTAGTTAAATCTTGTGTCATTTCAGGGCGTCAGAAGACGCCCTGAAGTGTGGATGTGAATAAAAATTTCATGGCTACGTGTTAGAATAAAATTACTTAATTTAAATACCTTAAAAGTATTGCTGTGATTTCGACCTCTAGAAATGCAATCCGATCTCTCCAATCTACTTAAAACATATATAATTACAATAATTTATTATTTATTCATAAATTATGACATTCATATTATTAGCGCATTTAATTAGAAGTGCACATTTGAAATTCGAAATAAATAGAATAATCTATACTTAACTATAATAATATTTATGATATTTTAGCCTATATAATGTCCCACTGCTGGGCACAGGCCTCCTCTCATATATGAGAGGGATTGGGCTATTGTCCCCACGCTGGCCCTAAGCGGGTTGGGAACTTCACAATCTTCACATACACCTTTGAATTTCTTCGCGGATGTATGCAGGTTTCACACGATGTTTTCCTTCACCGAAAGCTAATAGTTAATATCATCTAATATTCCGTACATAAGTTTCGGAAAAACTCATTGGTACGGTTTGAACCCACGACCTCCGGAATGAAAGTCAAACGTCTAAACCACTGAGCCACCACCGCTTTTACTTAACTAGTTTAAGCATATTTCTTTCCTTTATGTTAGCATTTTGTATTTTATCTGCAGTGTAAAACTATCTTTACAACACACGCAAATTGGTGACCGAATCTAGGCAATGTTGTGATTCATAGGACCTTGTTCGTCACTAGTCTGTCTCTACACGGCGACTTCAAACAAATATTAATTAAAAACCGTCAATTATTGTTTTATGCGTAAATGGATTTGCATGTCATCATTGCAGCCGCATTCCGGACCAGGTGATTAAGAAATTGGTTTCGAAAATTGTTTGGAATCGAACCAAGTTTTAGCCTTGAGCGAGGTTTTTTTAGTGATAATTGCCTTTAAACTTGACACTCCTTAAAAGTTGGCTAGCTTATATTTGAAAATACAAGTATTATGATAAATGTCAATAGATTAATGTCATCTGCCATTTTGCAATGCAATATCTTACAATGTATAAATTTTATAGCACTGGAGATTTGAGAGTTGGTTCAAAGCGCCCGATTAATAATAATTATTGAATAATTCCTACAGTAGGTAGGTATTTCCTACATCTACATGTTTTCTGAATAAGTCTTCATCATCATCATCATCAGCCTATGATAGTCCACTGCTGGACGTAGACCTCTCCTATTAACTATGCGTATAGATAGATGCATTAGGAGGTTAGTGCCCATAATCGCCACGCTGGTGAAGCGGATGGACGATCGCAATAATGTGTCCACTATGATGACGCGGCTGCCCATCATCATCATTATTTTATCTGAATAAGTAGTTAGGTATAATATGTAATTAGTGTAGTAGGGAATGTAAACTAATATTATATTTTATATTTTACATCGTCTTCGTTAATCTTCAGGTGTTTAGCTTTTTATTTTGTTGATTTATTGTTTTATTGGTTGATTCAATTGGTTTTATAATATATTTTAGAAGTACGAATGAATTTTCCATGTATCTAGTTGTAGCGTCCAATAGAGAAAAGTGTACCAATAAAATGTAGCAATAAGAACCTATTTGGGTACCTATAGGTTTTAGGGTAGCTCGATCGAAACAAAAGTAATCTTCTAAGCGTTAACGCATGACGCCTATGTAGAGTATGTAGGGTATGTGTGACTAATAACAAAAATAGCTTTTATCTAAAATTCAATGTATTTAAATTCACTTAGCAACAACATCAACAGGGATATGCGCACCCTCAACCCTGGTACCATCCAGCCCAGCGCTGTACTTCGTCACATAGGTCTTCCCATCATCACCAATGAAAGACGTCTCTCCCTCAGTGACGAGCACGTAAGCCTTCCCATCAGGGGTGGGCACAAGGCGGCCACGCTCAGAGACCACGGTGCCTTCGGCTGTGACGTAGCGGAGAGCGTACTGGCCGAATTCGTCGTGAATTTCCTCGTGTTGAAGGGCGGGGAGGGCGCGGCGGGCGGCGGTTTCTGGGGCTCCTGGGGCGGCCGCGGCTGCAGCAAGCAGGCAGGCTACTACGAACTGGAAAGGGAAATAAGCCATTAGGTCCTCATTGATCAGCTATGCTATTCTCTTATTGACACATTCGACGCTGCGTTCGTCAGCGAGCTCGATGTCGAGACAGACTTGTCTAAAATCCTAGCTGTTTGATTTGACATTAGGAATCGAGGCTGTGAGCGAGGTTGTGGGCGAGTTCGTCGCTGTTTTTCGTTAGAGAATACGAAGTTCGTACATTAAACGTCAAACTCTCGACGCAATGTAGTTCCAGCTCACGCCGCATTCGTCGCCGAGCACTTAGTGTCGTTTAAAGTACATTAGTGAATACCATTTTTAGGCTCGACGCTGCCGGCGTGTAAGGCGGTTTCCTTAGTGAATAACACTGCAGACTACTACGAGCTAAAGAAAATAATAACAATGAAAAAGGTCCTTTGTTCGTGAAGATCAGGCTGGAGATAGTGGGAAATTTAAAATGTATTAGGTCCTCAGTTCGTTTGGGGCAGGCTACCACAATAGGACATATTAAAGAGAAAATTTGCTGACACTGTTTGTTAGGGTCTGAGGTTACTAGAAACAGGACATAAAGAGAAAATTAAAGAACTCTGTTAGGTCTATTTGTTAGAGTGAGGTTCCTACGATCTGGAAAGAGAAAATCAAAGAACTATCTTTAGTTTGTTACGATCAGGCTACTACGCATTGAGAATAGAGATATAATGAAAGTACTATGTCAGATCCTCAGTTTGTTAGTGTCCTGACTCTATACTATCTATGTAGGTACCCTGGTACCTATTACAAACATCAGTTCAGAAAGAGGTTCTAATTTTTTATGGTTCTTTTTTTTCCAAATGTCTTAATAAGGTCGTAAGATAAGATCTAGGAGAAATTGAGTGATAGTGATACAATTAGTATTTCTTTTAGTAATTACAATTCTTTGAGTAACAATTCCAATACAGAATTGATTTACAATTCTTTGTTGTGCTTTACTGCAGATAAGTCACGAATCTATGGCATTTCAAATTATTATTTGAAATCTATGGGGATATTTTGAAGAAAAATAAATTAAATATTAACCTAGGATATTCAATTGGAGATGACTTACCAGTTTCATTGTGATGGTTGAAGGTGAGTTTACAATTGCAGGTAACTCAAGTGACTGATGTCCGACTTAGCTAATAATTCCCTTTTATATGTTCGAAATTTCTCTATAATCCATACTTGCACAATTACTTAATAATCTACAATTAACGTAATGAGAAATTAACTCCCATTAACACAGGAATGACAAGTCATATAGCTTCATAATCATTAATACTAATACTCTGTCCCGTTTTACCGCGAATTTTTGAAACCTCAACCAAACTCACTTAGCAACAAATCGCACACGTAGATCAAATAGCATGTATTGTTTGCTAAGGGTATAGGATTATTCGATATGTAGATATCGAATAATCCTTAATAGAACACGAATTAAAAATATACTCTTAACAGAAAATAGGTACCTATTAATTTTGAGTTTATACTCTTTTGATCTACGCGTGTGAATTACCTACTTGAAAATATAGCTCGTAGGTCGGTTCTCATTAAATACTAACATACGAGGTGACTAAGAGTCTCCCCAAATCAATCGAAGCGGAATCTGTTCATTATGCTTGACTTGTTATATTTTTTTCTCTAATTTAAAGCTATAGTAGCTAACGGCCTTTTTCACAATCCTATGATCACCAAATATCACCAAGAGGCCAAATTTGATCACATGATTTTCGAGCAAGGGCCCGTCCTAAACCTAAGCAGTCTTATTAATAAACATGGAATAAAGTAGGCATAACTTTAATCCGAGGTGTAACTGAAGATTAGTGAATTTCAATATTAATAAATGCAGAGTAAGCAGGGAGTATACTAATCTGGCTTTACACTCGTAGTAAAAGTTAAACCTAGGTACCACCTAGTTTAACGACGGAGTAAGCATAGAGAAGCTGTCGTATTTAAACATTTACTTTTCGATATTTGTTTTTTTTTTCGGCCATCGCATATGACTTATTCGTTGTGCAAAGAAAATGGACCGCGATTATTTTATTGACGATTTAAGGGACTTAGATGAGTTAAATGAGGCGGGGGACGTAATGACATTATTGAGGCATGTAAAATTTTATAAAATATGAAAAACTCCGCTGGACGAACTACGTGAAAATGAGTTTAAATAAAAATACAGATTTTTTCGATCCATCTTTTATCATCGACATGGTAAAAAATGACCTAGCTGATGATTCAAGAGGTGGCTTTATAGCACCACATCTGAAAGTTTGGAGTATGGAAACAACGGTTTCAGTGTTTGCTGAGAGGATTTACCACAAAATTGGAAAATACAAAATTACATATTGTTGCATTGGCAGTACTGCACAATATTGTAATGCACAGACACGATCTGGAAGAAGATGAAGCGAATGATGACACCACCGTCCCAGTAACAACAGCAATCATCAACAACAACAATCAATTTTTAAAGAAGTGTAGTATTTAATTTGTTATGTGCAGTCAAGGCCAAATATGGAATAGTCTAAAGTGTCAAAAGCATGTATGTATACATGGACTTTTCGCCTTAGTAATAATGTCGATAGGTAAATATATATATTCTTGGAACTTTGTGGTGAAAACATATTGGTGACCTTGACTGTACATTATTAATATACTTATTGCCTTATTTTGTAAATAAAAGTATTTTTTATTTTTCAACATATTATGATTTATTTATAATTAATAATATATATTATAATAGGTATACGAGTATACAATTCTAAAAGGTTAACTTAAATCTAATACTTATAGGCCCTTGAATGGAACAAAATGGTACTCTCTGCTTAGCGTCTTATAATTTTAACATAAATTAATACGCAAATTAATCTATATAACATCATAGTATGTTATTTATACCTACTCAACTAAGGATTGAGAAATTCACGGGCCTTTTTCATTTCCAAAAGTTCCCTCTGCAATATAGCACATCGTAACTTCTGTGATTTTCCATTTTAATGTTGTGCTCTTCAACAGCCATTTCCATTTTAATTTTATGCTCTTCATCAGCCAATTCCATTCTCCTGACATTCTTAAATTCTAGGCCAGTTTTAACTTGTCGCAGTGACAATAGTGTGAACTGAAATTTTAAATTGTTCTTATTACATTGTATATGAATGTATTGTACATAATATTAACACCGGACAGGGCTTTACACAGTAGTAAAAGTAGACACGAATAAATACTATGTGAGGGTGTTCTTATTAATGTTTCTATAACAATCAAATGGGGCATGGTTCTCAGGCTACTGCATCCGAGAACGAAACTGCAGACAAATCAAAATTACTTAACTTACTTAATATGGACTTGCTCCCATGCGTTCGTTTTTAGTTTATTCGTATTTGTGTCCACGCTTCTATTTTCAATAATGTGCGTAATCTTTGAGAACGGAGCGAAATAATTGCTGAAATTATAAAAGAGACAAGTAAAAAACAGCCACGGGAAAAAATCATACAGTAACCATCAACGTAAGTAATTTACCCTTTCTTCTTCATCCCAGTTGAATGACCTAATGCGTTTCTGGCTCATTGTTAATATAATAACTAAAATTTTCCACCAAATATCCAACACCAATAATCAAAATTGCCGGTGAAGTTTGTAATGTCAATATAAAAATGTCATCTGTCGTTCATTTCATTCCGTAGTTCACTCTTTTTACTTTTTAATTATGTGGGGTTGCCATAACATTCGTGTTAATCCTAGTGTAAGGAACGTATTGCTACGCCAAGGCTACTTGATGTTTATTAATAGCGTTCTTATTACAAAGTTAATCCTTACTTACTCCCGGAGTAGCTAGTCCAGGTGTAACGGTAGATTAGCTTTGGAATAAGCGATTTTTATTAATAAGACTGTATGAGGTTAAAATTACTACCTTTACTCACTCTCCCGTTTTACCTTTGGAGCCTGCATATATTATTATAATGGATTTAGCTAAGCCCACGCACAAGTCAAATTACAGGTTTCTACAAGTATCGGATATTATTGAAATGGAGTAGGCGTCTGCGCAAGGGCAATAGGCCAAAATCTCACCCGGTGACAGTAAGTACCTACCTACTTACTAAGTTTCTACGATTTTGGGTATCAAGCCAGTTTATCCTTACTCGTTCTATCCTCAAAATGCACATTACCTGCCGTGGACAGCTATGAAGAGTATGAAGTTGATTATAATAGTATAATAAAACGTTTCCGTCAAAAAGAGGTGATGTGCGTGCGCGAGTCCGACTAGCAGTTAGCTGGTTTTTTCATAGAAAATCATTTCATAAAAAACAATGCAAACATGTTGATTTTACGCAGTCAGATTTTATTATACCCGTTACTAGGGCTTACAGGATAAGTAGAAGCTATTTTAACATCACTAGGCTTAGCACATGTGGACGGCTCTTTCTCTACTTAATTGGAAAATCGCTGTCCTAGGCATGTTATAGCAAAATTATATGATATAATTATTTAAAAAATCTTTTCGTAACATACGAGTACAACAATAATGTTTATGGGTAAGTAGATTTTTCTCCAAATGTTAACTCCTTTAATTATTATAATTTTTCTAACACGCTCAAAAACAGTCCTCTGGCGTATCCCAAATTCAAAATTCGAGCTATACGAAAAATTATTGGCTATTTGTTGCAATTCGGTAAGACCTTATGATAACCTTTTAAAAGTTTATTATATTATGCATATTATTTGTTCATCATTTTTATTTAATTATTTTTAGATTTTATTCTAACATAATTTAAAAACTGTCCCTTAGCTTAAAAAACAGTCCTCTGTAGCGAATTCATCATCATCATTGGCCACAACATCTAAGTAGATGATCGTTGCAGCACATGTAGGTGGGAGTTGCTGCATCGCCGTTGGTGACTAAACAACCCAATAGCAGCGCGGCATTTCTTGCCGCAGTAAATGCACACAAATCGTGATTCTAGCGGAGGTGGTAAAGCACGACGAAACTTTTTCTGCTTTAATTCTTCCAACCAGTCATCGTCGTGCTTAGAAAGTCCAGTTTGGATGTCATGACGCCTTTCGGGTCTTAAATCGGCGCGCTTCTCCCAGTTTGTGGTACATATTCCAAAACTCTTCATATCACGTTTGCAGCAGTCCTTAAACCTAAGAACCGGCCTCCCAATAGGCCTTTTGGCGTCAGCAATTTGCCCCAACATGACCTGGCGTGGCAGTCTTTCGGGATTCATCCGGTGAACATGACCTAGCCAGCGCAGTCTACGCTGCTTCAACATGGCGGTTATGCTACAACACCTCGTACTCGAAAGAACCCTCTCGTTGCTCATCTTGTCTTCCCAGGTCACTCCAAGAATAGCCCTCAGGCAGCGCATATGGAATGCATTAAGCTTGCGTTCCTGTTTAGTGTAAGTAGTCCAAGTTTCCGATGCGTACAACAATATACTTAGGACGCAGCTTTGGTATACTAGAACTTTAGTGCGGATGGTAAGTTTGTTGTTCCGCCAAACGCGTGCAAAAAGCCTTCCGAAGGTAGTAGATGCATTGCCGATCCGAGTATCTATTTCTTTATCGGTGGCCAATGAGGAAGTAGTAGTGGAGCCAAGATAGCGAAAGTGATCTACAACATTCAGCACAGTACCGTCGAGCATCACAGTAGGGGGCCGGCTTACATTTTGCACCATAACCACAGTTTTCTTAGTATTGACGCTCATAGAAAACATTTGACACGAAGCTCCAAATCTCGACACCAATTCCTGAAGTTCGGACTCGGAGTTAGCAACCAGTGCAGCATCATCTGCATACAGAAGTTCACGCGTGATTAAATCTAAACGCTTGCGTTTCGATTTTAAAAGACTGATGTTAAATAATCTTCCATCCTTTCTAGTATGCAAATGTACTCCGACGTCGCAGTTCTTATAGGCAGACATAAGCAGTGCCGAAAAGTATATCCCAAATAGGGTAGGAGCCAGGACACATCCTTGTCGAACGCCACGATTAACGCCAAACGTTGCAGATCTCATACCATCGAACATAACAGACCCGTTCATACCATCGTGAAAAGAGCGAATAATATCCAGAAGTTTCGGGGGACAACCAATTTTACGCAACACTCCGTATAGTCCTTCCCTACACACTGTATCAAAGGCCTTATTAAGGTCCACGAATGCCATGTATAATGGTGTACGATGTTCGCGGCATTTTTCCTGCAGTTGTTTTAGAGTAAAAATCATATCGGTAGTCGAACGGCCTGCTCTAAATCCACACTGTGACTCTGGATAGACTCTAGCAGCCAGTATCTCCAATTTCTGTAAAATCACTTTGGCAAACGCCTTTCCTGCTATGCTTAATAGTGAGATACCCCTATAATTGTTGCATTCACCTCTGTCTCCTTTACCCTTATATAGTGTAACTATGTCGGCGTCTTTCATATCTTGTGGTATAGTTCCCTCATCCCAACAGCGCTGTAAGAGAACGTACAGGGGAGATGAAACGCACCTGAGCTTCACAAGTTCTGCGGGCAAGTTATCGAGACCCGTGCTTTTACCTAGCTTAAGACTCTGAACAGCTTTGAAGAAGTCATCACCTGTAGGAGGGGTATCGAGTTCGAGCATAACAGAGAAGGAAGGCAAATCATCCAACGCCTCGGGGTGAATAGAAATCTCCTGGGTGTACAAGTTCCTGTAATGTTGTGCCCATCTTGCTAGTTCTTCTTCCTTGTTATCAATCGGATTTCCATTGAGATCTTTAATAGCGGCACGTTTCCGTTTTTCAGGACCGATTGCACATTTTATACCCTTGTACATACCCCTGAAGTCGCCAACATCATGACTCTGCTGAATTGACTGGCATAGGTTGGCCCAGAACTCATTAGCACAGCAACGGCTGATACGCTGTACTTCCGCTTTTACTGCCTTGTAAGCGGATTGTTTGACGATATTCCTGTGGTCATTTAAGAGATCAATATAAGCAGATCTTTTCTTTTCAATTAGAGGCAGTAAAATGTGCTCATACGCAGCGAACCAGTCCGTATTGCCACTTTCCTTTCTTCCGAATACCTTTTCAGCAGCGAGTAACACTTCCCGTTTTATCAGCTGCCACATTTCTTCGCCACTTTTACAATTTTGTAGACATGAATCACTGAGTTGATCTTTTAATTGTGTCTCAAGAAGTTTGCGTTGATCCCTATCGAGCATTGCAACAGTGTTCAGTGACAGTTTTCTGGAGGTGGCCCTAGATTGATGAATTTTCTTTGGAGTAAATCGGGTTTTAGCCATTACTAAGGAATGGTCTGTGTTACAGTTGGCACTATGGTAAGAACGTGAGTTGAGAATGTGGCGTAAATCTCTTCTTCTTGTGATAATGAAATCTATTTGATGCCAATGGCCTGAGCGTGGGTGTCTCCATGATACCTTATGCATGAGTTTATTTCTGAAGTAGGTGTTTGTCACGGCCAGGCCATATGAAGCGCAGAGTTCTAATAAGCGTTGACCATTATCATTCACGCTACCGATTCCATGAGGCCCAAGGCAGGACGGCCAGTTTTCAGATATTTGTCCTATTCTAGCATTAAAGTCACCGAGCAAAAGAAGTTGGTCTGATGAACGAATTTTCTCAATACATTCCCGCAAATCCATATAAAATTTGTCTTTGAGTTCAGCTGTTGCTTTAAGAGTGGGAGAATATGCAGATATGATAGTAATGGGACCTGTTGCTAAATTAAGTTTAATTGACATAATCCTTTCGGACAGATATGAAGGTGTCTCTACACAGCTGAGCAGACCATTTCGGACAGCGAAGCCAACACCATGCTCTCGCCTTTCGCCTTCGTTTTTTCCCTTTCCAGAAAAATGTGTAGTTCTTCTCACGCAGGCTACCTTCATCCAAGAAACGGGTCTCCTGAAGCGCAGCTATGTCGATACGAAGACGAAGAAGTTCTCTATCTATTATTGCTGTTTTCCTGAGCTCCGGCGTACCGTCTATCAACGAATGACCAGCTGTCGTTTCTGAGAGCATTGTTCTAACGTTCCAAGTGGCATATCTAGCAATCGGTATTGAGTTTTTTATAAATTTATTTTTACTTTGTTTTATTCTGTTAGGTGCTTTGAGAACCCATCCTGTTACAGACCTTGCGACGTGCCTGTTACTCCACACACCTATAGAAGTGCAGGATGAGAGGCGGACCAGTACCTTATTGGCCGGGGGCTGCCCAGCTAAGGCAGGCGGTAACTGGTCAATTAGACACGATGGACTATCCTACCGTCGAGAGCCACCCCTGGCGCCCGCGCATACGCCTATAAGCGCAAGGCTTAGAACCGGTGACTGTGGCTCCCCGTGTTGTTGTCCGCCCCTTGTCAGGTACGGGTGAAGTAGCTTCTCCACAGGCGCTGCATGCCTGGGACATACATAGAAAGAACACGAACTTGCCCAGCATTCACGTTCTTCTCTCGACCTCGACGGCTGTATCCCCAGGAATGACGGGTCATTACGTGGGGAGCCGAATTGGTTGCAGGAGTTGCCGACTTGTTCAGGTAGAACCCTACTGTCGCCTACGGTACTCCGAATCCGTTGCCTCATCCGCCGATCTACACCGTACCGAAGCCCATCTTCTCCGCTGTAGACGTCGTTAAGGTCTTCACTCGTAACCCTGAGCAAGGGGTCCACATTATACCCTGTGGAGCTGGGTCCCTGACCGAACTTAGCCACCCACCCGCTCCGGCCTACTGGAGAGAGGGGTGCCCACCCCCGCGACTAGGACGCGCCGGTCAGGAGTTACCTTAGTGGAGTACAGAGAAGGTAACTCTATCCTCCCTAAGGCCGGGTTAACGACTCGTATATAGCCGAGATCGATGGCGTAGCGAATTAAACAATACATAATACAATAATATTTACTGCGTTATAGATGTTGCAGAGAGCGAAAACATTATCAATATCATATAATAAACCTACTAATCTCTTTTGATTTGAATTAATTGGAAGATAAACTTGGCAGAGGACTGTTTGAATTTCCCAGTTAGTAGAGAAATGCCCGGACGCGGCCAGTGTGGTCACAAATATCTGAGCAGGATGCTTAGCCAAGTTGCCAAACGCTAGCGCTTAGTAGCGTATCGTAGTCTTCCCTCTCTGTCACTCTTTCATATTAGTGCGACAAAGACAGTTAGCTGCCTTTCGCTTACGATTGACGATAAAGCGCTAGCGATTGGCAACTTGGCTAAGCACCCAGGCCTCTGTTGCTATGGCGTTATAGTGCACGTTCAGATATTTTTAACCACCGTGGCCGCTCAGATATCTGATGGCAACTGTACATTATGATGCATTTAAATCATCTCCAAAGAATGCCAGATAATTGGTACAACATACACGTTCATCATCCACGTGACGCATTCCAGTGCCCACTGTGACAAGGTCTTAAAATCGAGCACTGGTCACAAGGGCGTAGCTAATATCTGAATTGCGTTTAAGGCCATCTAGTGCCGGGGGTAAACAACTACATATCGAATAATTACTGATTTGCATATGGATGAATTGAAACACAATTATTAATCTGAGTATTTACGTCAATGTAGGTTGCAATTGTGCTTGATAGTCCTTGTGCTTATTTGAGAAAAAGAAAAGACTCAAGGATTCTTTTTTGTTTAGGGTTGTTATATTGGCTTTTCAACTGCAGTTGCACGCTTCATTACTTTCTACACTACATTTATCTCAATTTATATTAAAAAAACATAATTATTCGCAGATATATTCTTACGTTAATAATAATAAATATCAACAGGGTCCCCGCCTCCGGTGTGTCTTCGTCGGTCGGAGTGGAACCCCAAGGGGACCCGTAGGACTCTCAGCTCTGGCTTGCCTTAACTGGCCGTCCAGAGAGGAGTCGTCAGAGCTATATGCTTCAGGGGTGGAAGTGTAAATTTGCGTAAGTCGCGAGTTAGTTCAGCGGCTGTCAGCCACTGCGCGGAAAGCGGTGTACACATCTCTACACTCCTGAGCCGCCTACACCGGTGTTGCCCCTAGCTGTCTCTTGTGACGGCATTTACGGGGGCCCATCTAAATAGTCGGCGGCGAGTCACCGCCTGCCTCGATAGCAAAGAGAAATCATTGTTATGGCAGGTGTCCGGACCTCTTTCCTATAGTTCCATTTCTGATCCATCCATCCTCCATCACCATAACCTATTAGTCTTTTCATTACTTCTCAATAGTCTCTATACGCCTGCTGGGACCGGTTTACGGATATCTCTTGACGTGCCCGTGAATGGGTTGCAGCAGGTGTACAACACAGCAAATTCCTCCAAAGGGCCTCTACGTGGGATTTGCAGTAAGCCCGTGATTCCCAAGGAGATACAATAATTTTAAGTAAAAATGTATGTGAATTCACAGTTTAAGGTTTTAAGTTCGTAATAAAACCAAAATTGTGTTCTAAAAGTGCGTGATTATGAAATAATGCAAATTTTCAGGTTTGTTTACTTTTTTTACTTTCAACTGACGAATAGTAGGAATGCACAACATATGCAATTCCGATGCTCTACGTAATTTATCTATACGTAATAGCCCGGCCACGACGCTGGTCTAAGGCGACCGGCTTAGCGGAAAACTATATGTGCGAGAGGGTTCCAATTCATGGATTCGCTCGTCGCTGGTCGCCTTAAGTTAAGACCGATGTTGTGGCCGGGCCTTAAAGGTAAATTGGAATATTTCCGCATAGGACCTTAGTTGTCAGCCCACGTCCGACCGTAGGCCTCGGTGATGATAGCATTGTTATTCCGCGATACTGTGTAAGGCCACGATAGGTATTCACGGTTCGTAATCAATGTACATGGGCATTTCCTTAACGTTTTGCTTGTTATACTAGGAACTAGCGCTGCTAACCGTCCTGCTATATACGGGACGTCCCGTTTCTGGGGCCTCAAAGTATGGGTCTCGCAAAGGGTACGCGCGGGACGCGGATTGTCCCGTTTTTCAGGGAACACTAAACAATAATAATATCGAAAGTACTGAGCTTAATATTTGGCAACAATTACAGAAAATAATTCCTTATGTATATAGTTTAGAGGAAAATCTGTAAAAAGTGTACCTATAGTATTTTTTTTACATTGACTGCTACGGAACCCTTTGTACGCAAAGTCCGACTCGCGGTTGGTCGGTTTTTATCACTTGATACACTTTTTCATACATTCGCGTCCATGCGTCCCGCATTTTATAGCCATGTCCCGCAATTCATTCGCGAATGTACCGCATATTTGTGAACTATGGTTGGCAGCCCTACTAGGAACCCTTAGAGTTTCTGTCTTAGAGTCTGTCTGTCTGTCCGCAGCATAGCTCATTGGCCGTTAGTATAAAAAATTTGCAATTCGGTACAGGTACATAATTATTAATCACACCGTCAATGTCATGTGGTACAGTAAAAAAAAATCGCTTATCGAACGTGGAGATTTCGCCGTAATCGTATAGTTTGGTAGATTGTTAAATAGGTTTTTTGAAAAGAATAAGTGTTCCAAAAGTGGGGTTTTTTTTTGTAAAGTCCATATTTTCGTAGGTAACCGCTCCCGAATGAAAAAAGTTGTGTTCCACCCCCTCTAACTTTTGATCTGTGGGTACAAAAAATTAAAAAAAATCATTTATATTGTTTTGTTTATCTTAGACAATACTTTAAACAAAAGTATTTCGATAATCGGCAGAGCCATTTTTGAATAACTACGGAACCCGACACTAAGCATGACCCGACATGCTCTTGGCCAGTTTTTTTATCAAACGTGTGTAACCTCGACGTGACCCGTTAGTACCAAGTCGGTGTCTGATGCCCATCTTGGAGAAGTCGGTTAAAATCTTTTTTTTTATTTTGTGATGCAAGTCTCTCTTCTGACGAGTAAATTAACTTCGCAGACATGGTTTAGCGTATAAAATTACAATATCCAGGCAACGTATTTTATTATTTTAGTTGCACCGCCCACAATCTCTCTGCTTTGCCTAAAGGTTGACTGGTAGAGAATGCCTTATGGCGTTAAGTCCGCCTTTTGTACGTCAAGTTTTTTCTTCTGTGCAATAAAGGTTAAATAAATAAACGTAGAAAGCGTTATGACTAAATCGGAATCGTTTATCATGCGTAAGGAAACATGGTGACGGTATGTCACTTGAACAAACTACTAAGATACACTATGTATGCTAACACGTTGTCTTCAAATGGGCGACAGGTCTTCTTAGCATAGATAATCAATACAGTCAGCATCAAAAGTATGCGTGTCGCTATAATGGAGGAATCAAAAGTTGTTTGTTCTCCAAAATGATTGTCTACCCTTTCCTGCTAATATTAAGACCCAAACAGGTTAATATAGGTATCTCATTACCAAACTTTTATTTACAGCGAATAAAAATTTGTTGAAACCTAGCCTTAGCGATTAAAGGCAAAATTTATAGGCCTGCAAAAATCGCTATGTGCAGGATTTTAATCAATTCAATGAATACACTGTATTGTTGCTAGGTTACTATTTCAAAGTCATAAATCAAACACGTAATGACTTTAGTAGGCCCAACGACGAATTCTGGATTTTTTTTTATTATTTTCAAAAATGGTGACTTTTGTAGGCCCAACGACGAATTTTGTTTTTTTTTAATAAGTTGTAAAAATGGCACGTCAAGATTGTTTATTTTTCATTAAATTGGGTTAATATGGGGTATAAGTAGTAAATATTTGCCGTGTAATGACGGCAGTAAGAATACATTTGTCACCACCCAAATCTTCCCGTGGGCGTCGATAGAGTAGACTGGGGATGAACGCTTCACAGACGCATGTGATGATGATGACAAAAGCAATAAAAAAATTACAATATTTTTGATCCCAATATTGTACAATACCTAGTATGTACATAATATATAAGTACCTACTCTATTTCAACATACGTAGGTATTACATACGTTTATATTACATGAATTACATAAATACATGTAGTAGTTTAAGAACAACTTTCAATCACCTAGATTTTATTGGAGACTAACTTGATATTATTAAATGTAACACCTGACCGATTATTACGGCAATACCTACATAACTAACGTGAAATATATTCATTTAAACGTAAAAAATAAATGGATACTTGCTACACAAGATAGTTTGATAATAAACTGAAATACAGTTTTATTCGTGAGATATGATCAGTGGGCTTAGCACATGATTAGTGCGACCAGTATGACCGCGAAGTTTGGCTCCCCGTCTTTTACTATCTACATTTATAAAAGAGGGACGATCTGTCTGTCCCGCTGTCGATGGTCTGTGTGTAGTGTGTCGCACCAATCATGTGCTAACCCTAGAGGACGGATATTAAGGGTGACATCTGAGCAGAGTTGGGCAAAAAGTAATATGATTACTCCTTCCGATTACTTTTGTATGTGTTCTTTGTAATTATATATTCCAAAGTACACATACAAATCTAATATACAGAAGTAATCATATTACTTTTTGCTCAACTCTGCATCTGAGTCGTGGATGGAGCAGGAGTAATATTATTGCAACAACATGACACATAATATGTTAACTGAAATACAGTTTACTTCGTGAGATATGGAATGATTTTTATTCACCTCAACATTAGATTTCTTTCTCGAAGTGAATGTAGGTCCCATAGAAAAAATCTTAAAAAATCCACAAGGATCCAAATTTTTTACCGAGGGTAGCAAGACTAGCAAGTGGCTTTACCGAGGATAGCGAGTTTTGTCATCATCATCACATGCGTCTGTGAAGCGTTCATCCCCAGTCTACTCTATCGACGCCCACGGGAAGATTTGGGTGGTGACAAATGTATTCTTACTGCCGTCATTACACGGCAAATATTTACTACTTATACCCCATATTAACCCAATTTAATGAAAAATAAACAATCTTGACGTGCCATTTTTACAACTTATTAAAAAAAAAACCAAAATTCGTCGTTGGGCCTACAAAAGTCGCCATTTTTGAAACTAATTAAAAAAAAAATCCAGAATTCGTCGTTGGGCCTACTAAAGTCATTACGTGTTTGATTTATGACTTTGAAATAGTAACCTAGCAACAATACAGTGTATTCATTGAATTAATTAAAATCCTGCACATAGCGATTTTTGCAGGCCTATAAATTTTGCCTTTAATCGCTAACGCCGCGGCCACGACATCGGTCCAAGGCGACCGGCTTAGCGAAAAACGTATTATGGTGCTCTCTCTCGTACCCATATCGGCATCCCGCTCCAACTCATGGATTCGCTCGCCGGCTGGTCGCCTTAAGATGCATGCAGACCAAAAGAACATTCGCTGTTCTATCCCCCACTCTACGAAATCAACGAATCACGTTTCGTGTACCTAACGATCGAATTTCGTAGAGTAGGGGGATAGAACAGCGAATGCTCTTTTGGTCTGCATACACCTCTAGACCAATGTCGTGGCTGAAGCATAGGGCTAGATTTCACCAAATTTTTATTCGCTATTAATAAACGTTTGGTAATGAGATACCTATATTAAGAATAACGCTCGTTAGTCGCTAGTTGTTCTCTCTCATTACTATCTGAGAGTACCTAAGCGTTGTCTTTCAAAAAACAGTTCGCTGAAATCGAGTCTGACTATGAATATGCGAACGACCACTATACTGGGTTATTTTTTCATCAGTACAAATACTCTAGGGGGTGTATAAGTAAGTCATAATGAACAACTTTTACTATGGGGCCGAACCGGAAATCGCAAAAAAAAATCAGCTGTTCCATAGAAATCGTCGACTCATGGTCGTCTGAAATGTATGAAACAGCTGATTTTTTTTTCGCGGTTTCAGGTTCGGCCCCATAGTAAAAGTTGTTCATTTTGACTTACTTATACACCCCCTAGAGTATTTGTACTGGTGAAAAAATAACCTTGTATTGATCGAGATTCAGTGACAGTTACAAATTGAATGAGCCCAGAGCACCGTTACTGCAACAATGGTGCCCGTTGCACACTGCACCGCCAAGGTTGCCACTAGTGATGTGCCAAATGCAGACTCGAGAATCTCGAACATTCTCAGGAAACAACTGGACGTAGTTTACCGAAAAGGATCCAACCTCAAAAAATTGTCATTGAAAAGAATGACTTTTGTTTTTGACAGAAGGTTGAAGTTTTATTGACATATTTTTGTGGATTGAATTCTTTTCCCTAAACTACGTCCAACTCATATTCGAAACTTGGAGTTTCTGACCGGAAGATCAGCGCTGTGGACTCTCAAGTTTACAGCAGGCATGCTGACTCAACGCCAGTTCTATACCACAATACAACACATGACTCTTGAGCTAATAAGTTTTACGATTACCTGATTGATAAGATAAGTTTAAAATGTTAAAGATAAAGATAAAGATAAAGATATTTTATTTGCTAAGGACACACAGATATACAAGTACAGATAGTAGGTACAACACGGTTTCGGAAGCAGGTATCCTGTCGTCATCCGACATGCAAATTATGTTTAGAAATACAAACTACCTATATTTATCATTAAAATTAATACATTTACTTTAAATTGGTAATTATTTGATATTACTATTATCATTAATCATTAAGGATTTCAATTCATTAATAAAATTATACATTTTGTTTCCTTTCTGGTATGCAGAAATTTGACAAGAAACTATCCAATTTATATAAACAATAGCCCAAAATTATTTTTAAAATTATTAAAATTCAAATTACACATTTATTATTACATATTTATTACATTTTTATTAATAGTAAGTCAATTTATAATTCCCTTCCATTCGTTCGTTCGTTCACGCGTTCCGCCATTTTCACTACATCTTTCATTTGATCAACGGCCATGACGGCAATCGCACAAGCTTCAAAAACATGGCACCCGCGTTTAACTAACGATTTAGTGAGCTAAAACAGCTAATCATTTTGCTCAAGACTATCAACGTGGATTCATCGAAACTACAAGGTATGTTCTTTATGTTTGTTTTAAGCCTATATTTTTTACTCGGCTATATAATGTTATACAATTACCCAACAAACAATAATTATTAAAAAGAAATGCCGTTAGACGAGAACTTATTTGGGTTTTCCCTTTTGTTATAGGACGAGGGCGTCAGAGTGAAGAGCTTGCAAATTCTCCTGTCGGGCAAGAAGATGTACAAGGTTGATTTTATTGTATTTTTCGATTATTATACTCTACATATTCTTTGGTACTATAAAAACAGTGCTCTAGCAGAAAACTATTTAGCATCTGCTTATATTTCGTACCGTTTAACTGTTTTATGCTGTCCGGCAAATCGTTGTATAGAACTATGCACATATTATACGCATTCTTTTTGTAAATCGTTAAGTGGCATCGAGGTTGATGTAAAAGGTTCTTGTATTGTGATCTCTGGCTCATATAGAATTCTGACCTCATTTTAAATAAGTCTGGTCGGTTTTTTACTAGTTCACATGCTTTTTTTATATACATGCAAGGTAGCGGCAATATATTTGTCTTCTTGAAAAGCGGCTTGCAGCTATCGTCAAATCTAACTTTCATTATTGCACGTATACAATTCTTTTGCAATTTGAAAGCTCTTTCAACATCAACTGAGTTTCCCCACAGAAGTAAACCGTAACTTAACACTGACGAGACAACGCCGTGGTAAGCTGTAACTGCTGCTTCAATGCTAACTGTATTTCTCAATTTTCTTAAGGCAAAAATAAATCTAGTTAATCTGCTGCAAACTGCATCAATATGATCTTTCCAGTTGAGATGCTGATCAATGTTTAACCCTAAAAATTTAATACTTTCACATTTTAAAACTGGTATATTGTTATAATCGATATTTAATTGAATTGGAAAACTATTATATGAATGGAATTGAATATAGAATGTCTTTGTCATATTAATATTTAGATTATTTTTACATGTCCAATTTTTTATGTCGGCCAGAGCATTATTAACTGTACTTTCATATGTATCAGGATTTTCAGCCTTAACTAGTAGAGTTGTATCATCTGCGAAAAGTATACATTTGTGAGGGATAGCTAGAGGGAGATCATTAATGTACACCAAAAATAAAAGAGGCCCTAGGATGCTCCCCTGAGGGACACCAGACTTAACTTCACGAAAATCTGAGCGGTATTTAACTTTAGTAAAACTCTTTTTTATCTTTTCTATTTTTAAAATTTCTGTGCATTGTTTTCTGTCTGACAAATAACTTTTAATCCAATTTTGCGCGACTCCTCGGATTATTTTATGTTTTCCTTTTTTTTGGGTCTGCATAGCTGGGCATGTAAGTTATGGTCGAATAAAGTTTTTATGTACAGTCAAGGGCATAAATATGTATACATTTTTTTATCTTATGCCGTTAAAATAAGGTGCAAAAAGTGTATACATATTTTTGACCTCGACTGTACCTACCTAACAAACATCAGAGGTAATTTTCGAAGCATTATACGAAATTTATTACCGTTTCATAAAAATTATATGGAATCTCGAGTAGCTAGCAAAAACTTGACTTCGTTTTACGAAGTGATCTGTACCATGTTTGTATTGTTAGCTGCAATAGATGCGTAGGTAAGCAATTTAGAATTGAAAATCATTATTATAAATTACAAATGTTCACTTGGATTATGAATGAAACAAACTAAATTGTTCGTGTTTCAAAATAAGCTATCACCGAAAAACCCAGATATCACCGAACATTCATTAGCTGAATTTTTTTTATTTTTATTAAATACTTATTACATCTAGAAGTAAAATTAAAACAAATACACATAGTCTCCTTATTTGGACAAAAAACGGTTTCTATTAACCTTATACTACTACTATACGGAATTTATTGTTGAGATACTCAATAATCTACGGTTTGTTTTTGCTCGTGTTACAGGACCCGCCCCTGTATAACTAAATATTTAATAAAGAACACTCCGTTTATTTAAAGAAAACAATAACTACTTAACAATAATATGAAATATAAATTAATAAAAAAATATTAACTTAAATGAAATTAAACCTAAAAAAAACCTTTCAAAGGAGCTACCCATCCAAACCGCCCCTATTGGTTCCCGACGCAAAGGTGCCCATCACTAAATATTTTGGTAGTATGTATTCTATAAAATTAAACTTACTCGTAACAATTCGAGTTTTAAGTGACAGAGTAAGTATAGGTAAATGTAACAACACTAGCTCGATTAGCGTGTTAGATCTACGCGGGCAGGGCGTGGGAGCGTTCGCAACTGTTCGCCAAGGACTGTCCATCAATGAACCCGTACCACCCAATGAGAGATCTGATACAGCCTAGAACATAATTAAATGGGTCGATTACCAACAATTTCTATACAGTGTGTGGCCTACAACCGGGGCGAAAATTTAAACGGTGCATTAATAAGCTGATCAACGATCATTTCCACATATTGTAATAAAAAAAAAAACTTTTTTTGTAATTTTTTGTTCGTGTTTTTTTATTATTATAGGATCATTTACTTGGATTAAAAGTTATCAATAACTTATCATTTTTGAATCATTGAAAAATGCACATTTTTTTTTTAAACCGTAGCAAATTAGTGTAAAAATAAAAACAAAATTATTGTTATGACTTCGTACCTGGTATACTATCAAGATGTCTTGCGACTGACAAGCTACGACATCGTGATGCCAAGATCCAGTACCTACTAAAGGTCCATAGCTTTGAATGACAATATAACCACTTTGAAACACCGGGACCTTTACAGGACTATTGCCGATAGTCTAAGTAGTCACTCATTTCTACCGTGTTAAGTTAAAGGCCACACACTGTATACAGTACCGGCCAATATTAGTACTATTCATTCATTTGCGTATTAGTACCTAGATTGATTACAATACGCTACAGCAACTTAATATGCGATCACAAACATTACGTAACCCTTGCATATTTATGAATCCAGCTCTACCGCTCCTTATATGTGACTTATAATGTTTACCGTCCCTTTAAAACAATGTTCTTAAGATCTCAATGCCAATGTCTTGTCAAGTCTTAAACCAGGCGCCTATTTCACCATGATAACAGGAGCGATTGTAAAATATCACTTTTACTGACGCCACAGGCCAACGAAGGCTACAGCTACCGCTTACTAATGGATTTTTTATGAATGGACTATCCATGTGCTTGTTTGCTACCAAATACCAACATATATGCCAAATAGTCCGTGTGGTGACGGCAGTAAGAATACATTTTGTCACCACTCCAACTCCTCCTGCGGGTGTCGTAAGAGTCGACTAAGGGATTGAAGTGTCACTTACCATTATTTGATAAAAGATTGATGATGGGCAGCAGCCTCATCATAGTGGACACATTACTGCGATCGCCAATCCGTGTGCCCAGCGTGGCGATTATGGGCATTTACCTCTGCGTCTATACGCATAGTTAATAGGAGAGGCCTACGTCCAGCAGTGGACTATCATAGGCTGATGATGATGATGATGATGAAGGTTCAAAATAAAAATAGGAAAAGAAACTATGGTGGGTCTTAGGAGAATAAGTAGACTGGAATATTTACGAAGCCTGTAGTGGATCTGTTTTATAGATACCTAACTAATGAAGCCCACGAAGTAATTATAATAGAAAGATTGATGCAAATAATGTAGATAGAAAACCTGGATTCTTTAAAAAGATTTGGATTCTTTTTTTTTTCTTTATAATTATAAAGCTTAGGCGTGAGGGAACAATCTCGCAGTATTGGAAACTAGGTCATGTAATTATCATAAATTGTCACAATGTTTATGTCTTTTATCATTAGATATGTAGGTAGGTGTAGGTACGTTTCCCCAACGTGAAAAAAAGAAGGTATGTGTCTTTTGTTCCGGCTCGGCTACTTAGAAATTAGAGTATTAAACATAAAACAAGTCAAAATGCCAAAAGTTATTAAAAATCACTTAAAATTGTTATACAATAAAACGAATTATTTCTTGGAATACAATTCAACAGGATCGGCCTTTTGTATCTTTAAATAAAACCGGCCAAGAGCATGTCGGGCCATATTAAGTGTAGGGTTCCGTAGTTATTCAAAAATGGCTAGGCCGATTATGTTCGAAATAGTTCATGATTTTTTTCATATTTTTTGGACCTACGGATCAAAAGTTAGAGGGGTGGGGGGACACCATTTTTTCAGAAGTACTTCCTACATCTTCTTAAGGCCTCAAATCTTGTCAGTGCTCGCATTGCCCGTAAAATCGGGGTGCAGAAACAATGGCCTCACCACAAATTAGAGACGGAATCAGTAATCTTCTAAACAATAGGGTAACCGAACCTCGAAGGCCGGTGGGGCAACAGCTACATGTTACTTGGAACTGATGTGTAAAATGTATGGTAGTTTACGAATTCAGTATTCTATTCTATGGTGTTCAATTCATTGAATGTTTGCCATGGATATTATCTATAGGTTCAGAGGTAGGTACACTTAATACTACTTAGGTACTTTAACTACTACTAAGTTTGGAAACCTTACGGCCTATTTCACTCATATTATTTTCCCCAGGAATATAAAAAACCGGCCAAGTGCGAGTCGGACTCGCGCGCAAAGGGTTCCGTAACATTATCAATTTATTATTTAAAAAATACAGTTAAATCAACCTACCTCAAAAACTATAGGAGATAATTTAATCAAACCAAAAATCGTTCATAGAGTTTATTAACATATATTTTTTTTAGAATTTTATATCGCGTAGTTTAAAACATAGAGGGGGGACACATTTTTCAGACTTTGAGAGCTGATATCTCGAAAACGATTTGCTTAAATAAAAATAAGATTTATAAACCTTCATATCATTTTCAAAGACCTTTCTATCAATACCCCACACGCTTATATACAGCTAAAACAATTTTTCTATACCTCAGTTACATGTATGGAGGGCCCCCACCCCAATGGCTTTTTTTACAATTTAGTATCATAATCCTGTAGCGGTTCATACAACACATATTCTTACCAAATTTCGTTACGGTAGCATTTATAGTTTCCGAGTAAATCGGCCGTGACAGACGGACAGACGGACAGACGGACAGGACGAATCTATAAGGGTTCCGTTTTTGCCATTTTGGCTACGGAACCCTAAAAATCATCATAGCTAACATTTGTTTTATTTTATTCTGGAATGGAGTAACAGCGGCCCTACCGCCAACTACAAAATACGCAAATTTCGGACATTTCTCTCTAATGACGCTTTCGTTGGAGTGACCGCGGTAGCAGGCCAGGCCAGGCCAGGTAGCTAGTAGCTACAAATATCACCGTGTCTCTTTTATTTACACGGGAGCGATTATCTTTTGTTCGTTTTTATTGTCGAGTTTTTTATTGGTGGGACTATAATATTCTGAAATCTGAAATTGTAATGTATCGGGTGTCGGTAATACTATCGATAATTACAAAATTATAAATAATAAAATCCGACTTCAACCAATTTTTCCAAGATCCCATATCCAATCATCACACCCGACGACACCATATCGGTTTGTTTTGAAGTTGGTAAAAAAAGAATTATCGAAATCGGTTGGTGTGATATTGAGTTATTCGTCAATGTGTCGTGCACATGCTTATTGGAAAGGGTGTAGCAGGATAGCCTAGGAAAAACTGCCCCCAGCGATTTTGGGCCGAAACTGTAATCAAACGATGCCTTTTGAGGAGGTTATATTCTACACAAAGTTTCATCCCTCAGTTACCCCCTGGGGGTGAAAAACACCCGATTAACCCCAAAACTGTTAAAATTATTTTTTCCTAAACTATGAAAGTGACGAATTTTAAATTTTATACAAATATTAATGAAACCAAAAGCTATTTAAAAAAAAATATGAACCCTCTAACCATTTAAATTCTTGTAAAAAAAAAAAAAATGAAAAAGAATCACCCTGTATATGAAGTTTGGCTCATGGTACACACACCATTTTTTTTCCAAAAACGAACCAATTTATATTCTACATTATACAAAAGTTTCACAGACCTACTCCAGAAGGAACATTGTCAAATTAATATGTATTGGCTCTTAGGTGCATACTATTTAGGTATTGAATTTCTACTAAGAGCCTTGCATTATTAATAATGTAATAAAGAATGGCTTGCGATGGACCGTTGCTCGTGCCCGATTTGAAAAAGGTGGGGATAAAGAAAGAAGTATGAATCAAACTCATTTGTATTTATAATAACATTTTTCTCTTTCCTATTATAGTAATAATTAACATAGCTTCGTGTATTTACATGGTACAAGTAAGTTTTTAAGTAGAAAACAATTATTAATTAATCGTCATCACTGTCCTCGTTAATAACTGTCAAATTGTCTAAATAATTATCAAATATATTAGTCAGAATTTCGGCTGGTTTTATAATTTTTGATCTATATCTCGCATTAGATAAGTAATATATTATTGAAGCTATATGCGAGCAGCAACCTGCAGTTCGGTTTCCGTTGGGGCAAGTACAAAAGTGATCGCTTATACCTTCATAGTCGTTTTATTGGGTACATAACGTATGAAAATATGTAATTCTTAGAATATCGTGTTCTTTTGCAAATTCAATATTAATCGACCAGCCGAAACTCTGACTAACATCATCATCATCATCATCATCATCATATCAGCCGAAAGACGTCCACTGCTGAACATAGGCCTCCCCCAAAGATTGCCACAATGACCGGTCCTGCGCCACCCGCATCCAGCGGACTCCTGCGACCTTCACCAGGTCATCGGTCCACCTTGTGTCCCACGCTACGCCTTCCGGTATGTGGCCGCCACTCAAGAACCTTCCCGCCCCAAGGGCCATCGGTTCTACGCGCAATGTGCCCCGCCCACTGCCACTTCAGTTTAGCGATTCGGAGAGCTATTTCGGTTACTTTGGTTCTGCTGACTAACATATTTGATAATTATTTAGACAATTTGACAGTTATTAACGAGGACAGTGATGACGATTAATTAATAATTGTTTTCTACTTAAAAACTTACTTGTAACATGTAAAAACACGAAGCTATGTTAATTATTACTATAATAGGAAAGAGAAAAATGTTATTATAAATACAAATGAGTTTGATTCATACTTCTTTCTTTATCCCCACCTTTTTCAAATCGGGCACGAGCAACGGTCCATCGCAAGCCATTCTTTATTACATTATTAATAATGCAAGGCTCTTAGTAGAAATTCAATACCTAAATAGTATGCACCTAAGAGCCAATACATATTAATTTGACAATGTTCCTTCTGGAGTAGGTCCGTGAAACTTTTGTATAATGTAGAATATAAATTGGTTCGTTTTTGGAAAAAAAATGGTGTGTGTACCATGAGCCAAACTTCATATACAGGGTGATTCTTTTTCATTTTTTTTTTTACAAGAATTTAAATGGTTAGAGGGTTCATATTTTTTTTTAAATAGCTTTTGGTCTCGTTAATATTTGTATAAAATTTAAAATTCGTCACTTTCATAGTTTAGGAAAAAATAATTTTAACAGTTTTGGGGTTAATCGGGTGTTTTTCACCCCCAGGGGGTAACTGAGGGATGAAACTTTGTCCAGAATATAACATCCCTAAAAGGCATCGTTTGATTACAGTTTCGGCCCAAAATCGCTGGGGGCAGTTTTTCCTAGGCTATCCTGCTACACCCTTTATGACTTATATGGTATTCTTATGGATGTCAAAACTGGACCAAATTAAAATGAGACCAATCCGTATACATCGCATTTCAAATAAAAATGAATCATCATAATTGGTTCACCCAATCGGAAATTCTAAGGTGAAAAAAACATGCAGTCGAATTAAGAACCTGGGAATCTTACATTCGTCTTCTTTTGTTTCAGCTATGCGCATGCGGCGCCCTCGCCGCGCTGGACGGCTATAGTCCTGCGCAGGACCCGGACCAGTTCCACATCCAGACTGACGAGGACGACGAGCGGTACTTTCTCTATCAGACACACAACGGACAGTACCGGAAGGAGAGGAGATTAAAAGACGGATCCGTTGTTGGTGAGTACGGAGGGCTACAGTCCGGAGCAGGACCCTAATCAATTCCACATCCAGACTGACGAGGACGACGAGCGGTTCCTCTGTCAGACCCACAACGGACAGTACCGGAAGGAGAGGAGATTAAAAGACGGATCCGTTGTTGGTGAGTACGGAGGGCTACAGTCTGGAGCAGGACCCTGATCAGTTCCACATCCAGACTGACGAGAACGAGCGGTCCCTCTATCAGACATACAACGGACAGTACCGGAAGGAGAGGAGATTAAAAGACGGATCTGTTGTTGGTGAGTACGGACTACAGCCCTGCGCAGGACCTGGACCAATTTCACATCCAGACTCACGAGGACGACGAGCGGTTCCTCTGTCAGACCCACAACGGGCAGTACTGGAAGAAGAGGCGGCTGAAAGATGGATCCGTTGTTGGTGAGTACGGACGGCTACAGCCCAACGCAGGACCTGGACCAATTTCACATCCAGACTCACGAGGACGACGAGCGGTTCCTCTGTCAGACCCACAACGGACATTACCGGAAGGAGAGGAGATTAAAAGATGGATCCGTCTTTGGTGAGTACGGATATAGTGCAAAATCCTTTCTCTTAGGCTTGTCCGATCTCGTATAATATTACTGTCACAATCAACTTCAGTACCCATTGGAGCTAATTGAAACGAGAAGATGAAATCGGACGTTTCTGTGAAAAGCCGAAGGGAAAGGATTTTGCACTAAATCGGTCATTTTCTTGTCATAACGGACTTTAAATTCTGTTCCATTTGGGCACAATACCAGATTTTAAGTTGCTCCTGGAAATCGTAAAGGAATCGTCGTCGACAGTGCTTAAATTAGTCATATCAGGCCCAATGTTCAGGCCACCACTGATACTATTTTGTCCGGTAACGCAGGTGACAATTTCATCTCAATTCGTTAGAAACATTATTTATCAATTCTGTGGCTCTAGTGAAAAAGGGCACAACTGTGAAAAAGGCTATAAGTTTAATACAAGCGCATAGTTTAATGCATGAGTCTATAATGAAAGCCCAAACTTGATAGTTACTTTGTTTCATTCCCAGGTTTCTGTGGCAACCTTTCAACTTTTGTTGATGTTTCGTTGTATGTACTCTTCCTCCACTAATAATATTACCTAATTTTAATTTATTTATGCTAGTGACATTTCATTAAATCTAATTGTACCTTTTATTTATTAAACTATGTATTTTGTAAATGTAACAAGTGACTAGACATAATTAAATAGTTGAAATTTACTTTTTACATGACTGAGTGATCAATATCACTGGCATCTGTTTTCACACGTCTACTTAGACTGAATATATTAAGGGATACACTATTTGTTATTAAGATCTTTTGTTACCATAATTATGTTCATTGTGAATAAACGATTTCATTCATTCAAAAAAAAAAAACTGCATCATCAGACCAGGGGCCTATTTCTCGAAAGGTTATAACTTGTAATACAAGCGGAAGTCCTTATCTTATTAATTATGTTAAAAAGAGACTTCCACTTGTACCTATTACAAGTTACAAGCTTTTGAGAAATGGGCCTCCGCTCTATGATATTGCGTTGTCGTTTTACTTACACATGTTTACAATATTTTAGCTGAATAGGTAATCGGGTGGAACAAAAACTCGCTTTGATTAACAACCAACATTAGGATATTATGAAACTAAACAAAAGCTTGTAATACTGTTTACTTTAAAAAATGCTACAGATATAATAAAAATATATAAATATACATTACTTAAGCTGATACTTCATCCTATGATACTCTTCGAGATGGAAATTCCGCGTACATATGTATTCAATGCACGACGCAAACAACGCAATAGTACGCAATTAAAACTGAATAATGTTTGTAAAGTAAATCATACCACTTGACTTCCTAATGAATTTAAATGTAACACACAAGATAAACAAAAAACAGACAAAGAAAACACATAACGTGGGTGGCCATATGGTACTTATGCTATGTCGTTTTGGGACATTTACTTACCACGCCCACAACGTTATTTTTTATCTTGCTACTTATTTGGATCACGTATTTAATTCGTTGTTTTTGTTCAGGTACGACGGGTTGGGTGGGAGCTGATGGGTACCTCCGGTTGCAAGATTACATAGCTGACAACGAGGGCTATAGAATATACAAATCTAAAACTGTATTCGTTGGACAGAATCGACCAATCGGAGTAAGTTGTTTTATTTATAGTATCATTAGATTCTTTCTTCTCTTTCACTAACGTCCATACAATCAATAGCTACTGGGTTTAAGTAGTGGCATACGAATTATAAATATTGAAATAAAATGAAAATGAAATGAAATGAAAAGTGTTTATTTGATGCTAAAAATACAAACAAAAAGAAAACTTAATCTATGCTAAAGCTTAACCTAAGTACAAAGCATCAAAATGGATGACACTCAGCATATGCCGATAACTAAAGGGCTTTAGTTATGGCGCTGGTTTTCAGGGCAACCAGAAATATTATTTATGATATAATGGATATCATATACCAAAGAAAAAACGATCAAGATCACCAACGTCCGAAGTGGGAATAGAGCCCACGTGCTCAGCTTTCGCAGCTGATGCTTGCATCACTCGGCCACTCGGTCTTAGCGGTATACGCTTATCAACTCTTCCCTTGGGTGTCGTGAGAGTCAACTACGGGACTAAA
>JALPQI010007243.1:0-54680 GCA_025490895.1 Thaumatotibia leucotreta | reverse complement strand
GTCATTACGAATCGTCTTGCACGCAGGCTTGATGACTTCCAGCCTCCCGAACAAGCCGGTTTCCGAAGAGGCTTTAGTACCGTAGACCACATCCATACGCTTCGCCAGGTTATACAGAAGACCGAAGAATATAACCTGCCCCTCTGTTTAGCGTTTGTGGACTACGAGAAAGCCTTCGATTCGATCGAAACATGGGCAGTACTACAGTCTCTCCAACGGTGCCAAGTCGACTACCGCTATATCGAGGTGTTGAAGTGTTTGTACGAGAGCGCCACAATGTCAGTCCGACTCCAAGACCAGAGCTCGAAGCCAATTCTGCTGCAGCGGGGAGTTAGGCAAGGAGATGTCATCTCCCCTAAGCTGTTTACCGCTGCACTGGAGGATGTCTTTAAGACTCTGGACTGGAGAAGGCTGGGTATCAACATAAACGGCGAGTACCTCACTCACCTTCGATTCGCTGACGATATAGTAGTCTTGGCTGAGACCTTGGAGGACTTAAGTACTATGCTCGTTGACCTCAGTAAAGCCTCCGAGCGAGTTGGGTCTTAGGATGAACATGGATAAGACGAAAATCATGTCGAATTCCCCATGTAGCACCAACTCCCGTAATAATCGGAGACTTTACACTCGAAGTTGTAGACGAATACATATACCTAGGGCAAACTATTCAGTTAGGTAGGTCCAACTTCGAGAAAGAGGTCAATCGTCGAATCCGACTCGGTTGGGCAGCGTTCGGGAAGCTACGACACATATTTTCGTCCAATATTCCGCAGTGTTTGAAGACGAAAGTCTTTAATCAGTGTGTGTTGCCAGTGATGACATACGGTACTGAAACGTGGCCGCTTACAATGGGTCTCATAAGAAGGCTCAAAGTCACCCAAAGGGCAATGGAGAGGGCTATGCTAGGAGTCTCTCTGCGTGATCGGATTAAAAATGAGACCATCCGCAGCAGAACCAAAGTAACCGAAATAGCTCTCCGAATCGCTAAACTGAAGTGGCAGTGGGCGGGGCACATTACGCGTAGAACCGATGGCCGTTGGGGCGGGAAGGTTCTTGAGTGGCGGCCACGTACCGGAAGGCGTAGCGTGGGTAGGCCCCCCACAAGGTGGACCGATGACCTGGTGAAGGTCGCAGGAGTCCGCTGGATGCGGGTGGCGCGGGACCGGTCGTTGTGGCGATCTTTGGGGGAGGCCTATGTTCAGCAGTGGACGTCTTTCGGCTGATATGATGATGATGATGATGATGATGAATGCATTGGCATTGGCAGACCGAGAAGGAGATGGCGGGACGACCTGGACGCATTCTAAAAAAAAAGAATATCCAATGTTATTTAACGGTTTTCAATGTAGATATTTAATAGAGAATGATGTATGCATTTTTCAAGCCACACAAACCGAAACATCATTTCATTCCGAATGTGATGTGGTAGTAAATTAGGTATTAAACTTGACTGTCCACAGTTGCGGATGACTAATAGAAGAGTTTTAATTACGTACAGAGAACTCGGAGAAGTATGGGCGCGGCGAAAATAAATCTGCATGCATTCCACAAAACCGCAAGGCTAACAAGGTTTTTAACCCCATTATAAAAAAATCAAAGAAGTAATTTGTTTAATTTTTCATGTAAGTAAATAACTGTTTGAGTTTTTCGTAGCAGAAAATCATACTATGAAGACATATGCAGTTGCAGGTAGGTGTTGCACCTAAACGTAATGTACATATTTATTAGGTTGTAAAATACGAAACCGTCTACTTATTATCCTTACAGAACATCTCTCCGTCGTCGTTATAAGATTTCTGCTTCAAAAATGTATTTGGAGTGTATTTTTGCTGACGGCCGAGCGAAATTTCAAAAATTATTCGCCTTAACCACAAATCTAATTTATTCTGATGAGAGCTAGAAATGACCTAGACTTATTTGATGAAGTAATTGAGATGAAGTCAGCCAGTTAATTGACATTGAAATTATATTGTAGATCTGCGATTTGTTTTATTAATTTGTTGAAACGAAAGCGCCGTCGGTGGCGGCGGTAGGTATGCGTCTACAGGCCGCGTTGTTTTACAGCATATTGAAGTAAACACAGCCGACCCGACATCTGGCATGTTTTTTTTTACTTCCATTGCCGAGGAGCTCCCAATGCTTAAAGAACAAAATTGTAACCGAAAGTATGATTAAGTACCTTTGCACAGAGGTCACGGTAGTAGCTAAAATTCGAATAAATTGATGATCTACTTTGACTGCTTTTTTTAGCAAGGAGAGTAGTTTATACTACGTAGTTTTAGAAAACATAAAATATTTGGCATGTGTGAGAATAAACATCTTTGGTATAAGCTTTCAAAGTTAATATACTGCATGACGCTCCAACGCGTTATCTAAAAGTGCAATATTTACTCGTCGTTTTAAAATTGATTATGTACATGACTGTTTTAGTGAAAGCTATAATTATTTAAATGGAGGTACACAAGGGTATTTTCTATCGTTTTTAATAACATTTTATTATTTTCCCTGTCGCTATTTTATTATAATATTTATTTTACGCGAGCCATCAAAACAATCAATGACGATTTCGATTTGAGAAATATATCGAAGGTTTTAGTTTAGAAACCCTTCGAGTCCCTTAATGATTCATATGTCGTTTTGTAGCCTAGAAAGTACTTTATCGTGAGCAAGTGATAATTCTACCGAAGATTGCCGAAGGTCTTGGCGGTAGCCTTTTTACGAAACTGAAATTTAAGGACAAATAAGCATACTTAATGATTTTTAAGAGCGAGGAGGGGGGAAATCAATTGCTCGTTCTCACGTAACTTGATTTTAGGGTTCCGTAGTAAACTAGGAACCCTTATGGTTTCGCCATGTTCGTCTGTCCGTCTCCCGCACCATAGCTCAATGGCCGTTAGTACTATAGTGTGGGGTATCGTTGAATAGGTCTTTCAAAAAGAATAAGGGTCCCAAAATAAAGTTTTTTTACCCACAAAATTTCAATAATAACAAGTAACATTGATTTGCTCATTAAATTTTTGCTGACACCCGATCTATACATAACTGGTTTACGAAATTTACCTCACAAAAAGTAGGAATCTTTATTTAAAGCTTGTATTTCGCTTATTACAGATCAAATACAATCTTAATATAACATTACGTACTGTTTTTTAGACTTTTATTGCGACTTTTGAATTTTAAGCACTGTTCTTTGAACGCCTGACCACTGTGCTTTGTATGCAGTTCATACCTACTGCATATTTTGTAAAAATAAGTTTAAAGGTTCAATTCGTTTTATTTTTTGAATTTCATGTAGAGTAGTACATTAGCTATGCACGACTTCTCTCACTTATTGGCTTTAGCGTGGCTGATGAGTTTTTTAACCTTCGAACTTGAAGATTTTAAAGGTCCTTTCAAGTTTAACATTCAAAGGCAAGAAAGAATAGGCGTAGGTAGGTAATTACTTACTCGTATTAAAAGAACTGAAAATATAGTTACTTACCTACTAATTCTGCTCTAACTTCTGGTAAACTTTATATTATAGGAATAAATAAATAAGAGAGAGGGTAATTCATAATCATTAGCCGTTCGCTAATACCTACTAGTCAACCATTAGGTACGTCACATCTAAAATAATTATTTCCTTTTTCCGGTTAAATGTTTATTTGTACCTACCGTGCCATAAATATCTATATTTAGCAAAACGGGCCTATGAGCTCCAAATATGAATGGGCTTCAACATCAACACTGTATAGGGTATATTTACAAACATTGACGCCCGGCGTGTGCTACCGAAATGCACACGCTCCTACACATGAACACTTATATTAAATCTGGTACGGCTCCCCCGATCGCCCGCTTTTATGTACACTTATGTGTGGTTTTTCAGGGATCCATGATTGAGGCTGTCTTAATGAAAACTCGCTGACCCGAATTTAATTTTGCGGTTTCGATGAACTTGGCTCAGTCGACAGTAGGTATTTTCAATCTATTTCGATTTATAGGATGTGTTGGGTATTCCTCACGCATAAATCATATTTTCTGTTTTAAAGCTGTATAGTGTTTTGGATTTATTTATTTGGCCAGATGCCCAGCCGCGTAGCCGTCCATTATTGAATATTAGCTAATACTCTCTATTACATGTAGGATTATAATAAGTATGTTGTTTACACAGTCTAAGTAGTTTTACTGAAGTGGCATTAATATATGTAGAAGCTGCAGGAAAAGAGGAGTATTTTTTCAGTTTCCTTCCGTTCCCACGAGTCACGACATAGCGGATGAAACTAAATAACTACAAAGTTGGTTAGAACTAAAAAGACAAGCCACCTGGTTTTACTTGAGCGAGCCGCAATGTAAAAGAACCCTCCAAATCACAGTCAGCACAAGCTTCCTAAAGCTCAGCTCGGTTACGACGGGCGCTTCCGCTCGTGCTAAGAAAGCTCGCTTCCTCATGAAAGCGGCGCACGTGTGCCGCCACCTGCGCCGGCGCAGAGTCCGCCAAGCGCTCGCCGCGATGTGTCGTGCTTAGTGATGCAAGCGTAGATACGACCAGTGAGAATGGGACCCCAATTTGACTACTGCTTACGCGCTACTAGTGAGTGTTTTTTTTTATTTATTTTAATTATTCACTCTCCTGATATGTCTCGGATAATCCGAGAATTTGGGGATATTATATAGCTTTATAATTTATTCGAATAAGCTAAAAACAACACAGTGATGTAGAAAATCTTTATAAGATCAATTTAGGCGGGCGTTGACGTTAAACGGGAATTTTATGAAACTTTTCTAATTTCCCGCGCCTTTGTGTAAGAATTTGCAAAGTTATTTTATAGCTGTATAATAATGTAAGGATCATAATTGTTTTCGTAGAGCGTGGGAGCGAGCAATAAATCTCAGGACACTTAAGGCGAAATTGAAAATTATCAATGTTGGCGCATTTTACATCAAATTTTACGTACCTAATTAGTTAAACGCACAAATGCTGTTATGTATCATTTTGTCAGTAATTAAGATAAAACACGTAAATACGACATTTTGTTTACAGTTGTACTATGCCGCCTTCGTTCAAAGCACATTCGCTCAAAATACCGGGAACGGCAAAATTAGTCATTAGGTTGAAACATCTTAAGCAAATTATGTTTATAACGTATTTAGAGATTCCTTTCATGCCTTCTGAGAATAATGATTAATTCATCAGAGCCCTGCCCGGAACGCTGTATGCTTATTACTTCTTACAGTATGGTCGCCAAATTGGTTAATCGTTATATTTAGTAATCTTTTGGATGATCTGTAAGATTCAGACAGAGTTTTTTAGTACCGAACGAAGCATCATGTTAAGGTAATTTTATGAAAATAATTGTAGGTAGTAGTACCTAAACGTAGTTATTTCAATGTTACGTACATGCAAATCATATTTCGTACGTGATTTGTTATTCGAAACAATTCAATGTTTACCATCCAAATTGTTATTTAATCAAACAAAATGTTTGTTTAATGTTGGCAAGCCTTAATTGAAGTAAAATTTGGTAGGTACGCGCTACATTCTAACGTTATTGCCGTGTGTTTATTTAGAGCTCTATGAATGGGATATTTAAATTATTCATCCATTATTTTATTTATTTATTTACTAAAGTACCTACATAACTAGGTACTACAGACAAACCTATCAAGTATCAGTTAAGTTTTAACTTTTAGTATCAGTCTTTTATTATCATCTTAATATTTATAAATATTAAATGTTTTTTCGCGCGAATTAAGATAGCTTTCTCAGGACTATCCTACATGATATAGATAATGGGTTTAAATGGGTACTAATAGAATACATTAAATCTCACAAAATCGTTATTGAAATTAGTGTCACAACACAATAACATTTAATATCATTACATGTTAATGACCATCATTTATTTTCAATCTGTGTCCCAAGCTCCACGGAACTGGCATTGTTTGTGACTTGTTGTCGGCCACATGTTCCCAGGGTATCCATTCCCAACACTCACTACGCAGTTAAGCTGAAACTTCCCAGTATAATATGACCCCGAGATCCGGAACAGTTAATATGACAACGGGAATCGCTTTTTATATCGGGCAGCCGAGGCAACTATATACACTTGGTAAGGTCTAACAACAACAAGCCAGGGCTCTTTTGTCCCGCCCTCGCCCAAAGCGAACCCAATACACATGCGGGCTAAGAAAAAACACCATAAAGCGAAAGATTTTATGTAAAGTTACTATTTCGAGAGTTTTATTAGTCACAGAGATAGCTTAGACTTACAAGGATATACGAGTATTAGGCACTTCGTTAGGCACTCAGAGTGTTACACGATAACCGTTACGCTATCTATGTATTCATTTAATTAGAAACAAAACAATAGAAATACCCTAGAATGCATAACTGGGGTGATATGATATGATAACACTGTTTTGTTAGGTATCTTTAACCTACTTTCAGTTTTAGTTATACTAAAGTTATACGATAGGTACGATAAATATATCAAACACGAGGTTTACAATTACATATCATCAATTCATCACAATATCGTTAACAAACAATCGGATATTTTGACGAGGACATCGAACTTTGACTAGACTTAAGTAGACTTCAGACTTGAAGAGTCGATTGAGAATTGCGAAATGTCTAGAAGAACAGGGTGCTTAGCCAAGATGCCAATCGCTAGCGCTTAGTAGCGTAACGTAGTTTTCCCTCTCTGTCACTCTTATTAGTGCGACAAAGACAGTTAGCTGCGATTAACGATGAAGCGCTAGCGATTGGCAACTTGGCTAAGCGCCCTGACATATAAGCAATCATACACCAATATTCATCCATCCTACGCCTTATAAATATACGTCGTAGGATAAAAATAAGCCTTAGCTATTAAATCCGTTAATATAATAAGCTCTGAAGCCCAGCCACCCTTGTAAACGGGTGGGGTTGCTCCACTGCACCGTCATCCTCGGGGAGAGCGTCTGTGCCGATAATACCCTTAGGCACTTTCATACTTACGTAGCTTTGTACGTAATACCCGAGATAAGCTCGGTGAATCTACGTAAACTTGTGGAGTAGCTGTATTATACGCTTTAAAAATATATGATTAATAAATGAAAGGGTTTAGTAAACAATAAAGATTGGTAATTTATAGGCAAGTTTAAAAGTTAAACTGATGTTTTAGGTTGACTATTTTCTATCTTGGCCTTTCTCTGAAAACTTCGCAGTACTCTCGATAAGTATCGTAATAAAAACTTACACACGCACTATGGAAGCTTATAAACTGTCAATGAAATTTACATGTTGACAATAGTGCATTTTAAAACTGGGTTAAAAGTGTGGAAAGTTTTTTTTTACATCGTGAAAGCTGATTATTTCTGATTTCACATCCTCTGTCATTCTAACCGAAACTCTCGTAGTTCTACTTTATAACTAGGACCTACCTCGTTTTACAGTAAAGTGGATGCTAAGCTGTAATAAACTTGCTAGGTATTTTACGCCGCAAGATTTTTAGTATTAGATTACACCCTAAGCCACATTGCCTATTGTCTACGCCAGTCTTAGGCGGGCTACAACGGATGATTACGTTCAATTCGCATTTTCCGGCTCACAAAAGTAGGTTGCTTCACTCGCCCGCTCTGGACGTAATGGAGAGCCGTTAGTTCATTGGCGTTATTGAATAATTCCCGCGAGCCACAGTCGCGGAGTGCCAGGCACGGGGCGACGCCGTCCACTATGATCGTTGGTAAATGTTGACAGAATTAATTGTCGATATTTGTCTTGACAGGATAACAACTTTATGATATTTGTTACAGATAACCCTTCATATTTCGCGCTTCCGAACGCCGATGTTCTTGACAGCGCAGAATCAAATGCAGCGACAGCAGAGCCATGTTCCCGCTCGGCGCCGGGTCGCGTCTGGGCGGATGCCAGGTCGCTGGGGTCGCCGCGAAGAAGGGAGCCAGAGAGCCCCCGTAGGAGGGAATTCCGGGCACTGCTGCGGTCTTTGTCGGCTAAGGAGCCGGAAGAGGCCGAAGCGTTCCTGCGAGGGCAGCCTAGGCCGGGCGATGTCGCGCCGGGCGACATGAGGCACAGTTCCACAGCACCACGGATAAAGTAAGTTGTTAATGCTTTACAAGCATTTCCTTAATGGTGATGGGGACATTATTTTATCAGATGTTTCAAAAAAAAAAACTAAACCCATACAGGACGGGTGTCATGTACTGTAAGGTAAATCAATACCTAGTCAAAACAAATAATGGTAATATTTAATTTTAAAATCCTTCAATTGATTATTATCAGTCTCGATTGTATTTTAGTTAACTTGTGATAACATATGTAATTGGAAATCAGAATTCAGTTTCGAATTTTGACAATTTCTCTCCAAAATCCTAAGTAAAAGTACGTAATACTTACTACGTACATATGTACTACATAATTTAAATTATGTATTAACATTGAAAAAGTGCTCTACAATGGTAGAATACCTGCGTCTTCAATAGTGGTGAATAATGCTGAAAACATGTTTTTCGACCGAAATTGCAACCGTACTTACAATTAATTTTGAGGAAGAATACACGCGCTACTTTTGTAAGAGTTTAAATAGGTACCTCTCATATATTGAAGATGGTATTTGTTAACGTGTTTTTTTGTTGCAGAAAAGGCAAAATCAGCACGACCGTGGTTACGCCCGAAGGTCCTCAGGAGCGTGAAGAGGTGTTCTACACGATCCCCCTGCAGGGTCGCAGAAGACACTCCGTGGGGGGCTACCTGGCGGCGGGCGCGTCGGGCGCCGGCGAAGTCACCGCCGTGCCCAGCGAGGTCCCCAAAATGCCGCCGCCGCGGTTCGGATTCAAAGAGGAGGAAGTCAAACGTAGGAGACCCAAGAACTTTCCGTTTAAAGGTAAGAATGTATACCTGCATTCTTGATAAGTAAATGTGTTATCTCAGCTCATGTGTCAAACTTTAAATTGCGGTAAAAAATATCTGCATAGAAAATACTATAACCATGTCAATATTTGTTCCGGTGTATCATAAAATAATGTTATCTCGTCTCCGATTTTTGTATTTGTTAGATGCCTAATAAAGAGACTCATAGAGACAAAACCAACAATAAAGGAAACTCACGCAGTAAAATCTATTATTAAGTAATAGAGCTGATAAGCATGTAAATGATTAAGATGATGATAGATGGTCATAAACATGTCAGCGGAGACGTCGGACAGATACCAAAGTACGTTGCACCCGATGCGCCCTTCTGCGGCCCCAATCGATACGCGTGCCGCCCAGCGATGCACCGCCGTACACCCGAAACGGGCGGCGCTTTGAAGCCTGTATTATTATCGTCCTGACCTTTAACCGTTTTGCTATCTCAAACAATAGGGAACAACATTATTATTATGTAGCATGTAATTATCATACAATCGTTACCTCACTTCCCATACATGCACCTAATCAAATAAAAGCGTAACCGTAGTACATGCATCGTTAAGATTGCAAGCCATCTGCCATTATTTAATATTTATATTCGTCCCTTGTGTCGCTACTTAAGCTTATCAGTTCGAGGAACCGTAATGTCTGCTTAAACGTAGGAAACGCGGATCGCATATTTATCTACGGGGTTGTATTTGGCAATCGATAACGTTAGGGGAATATAGAGTCGAGTCCGTAGTGTTTGATTAGGTTGTCGGGCAGTCGGGGTGTGCGATTCGATTATCGCGTCGCGGTTTAGTATGCGAAGTGCGTGCGCTCGCGCCGCTTGACGCCAGTCGGGGCTGCGCGCGCGGCATTATATCGCGAACCGCTCTCGGCCACTTCGCAGGACTCGTGTGCTCGATTTCACTGCAGTTTGGTGCAATGACAGTTTGTTTGGTGCAGCTTTGAATTTGTGGTGACAATGGAAGTCGAAAGTGAGTTCAATTTGATTTATTTTTTGACTTAATTTTTCATTCCAGTGGGTAGAAACAAAGTGCGATTCAAACCAATGCAGATTTTAGCTATGTACTTAATTTAATTATTGTAGTATTGAACTTCTGATGAAAGTTTAAGAGGTCTTACTCACAAAACCAGCTTTTTCCACGCACAAGGAAGAAGAATTACAATATTTATTTTATTGCATACAGATAAATATTTAAGAAGGCATCTAAGTGAGAAAGACTTACATGTCACCTACCTACTTAAATGCACGAAAGCTTTCGTTCTGCTTTACGCCGTAAATATTCTGTAACATACCTGTACGTCGCCTTAGATAATTTTATTCTGTCCTTTGTCAGCCCTCCTAAGTAGTTGGCCTAGAGAGCCCATCGCGCCGGACGAGTGTGTACACTTTGTAGTTCGAAGGTGTTCCAAACCGACCCAAAATCATTGTCAAAGAGACACCGTACGTCTTCAACAAATTAACTTTACTTATATTCAACATTTACGTTAACGATTTTAGACCCTACACTTTAAACGTAAAGGTGACTATTGACTGTTATGCGAACATATTTATATTAGTTACACGGTACACATTACCTTTGCAGGGTAGTAGCATGGCTGAATAAACATAGGTTAATTTACATGCATCGAAGCTCCTCCCGTAATGTACGCGCGGAGTGAATTTCAATGTTCTTAGAAACAAGAGTTAAAGGTACATGCAGAATCGCTACGCGGAGCTGGTATTTAAATATCCAGTTCTTGTAATGTCACTAGATTTGCCTACAAAGGCAATCCTATTTCATCTTCTTTTTACTTATAGAAGCTAAGCCACTTTCTCTGTGAGCTCTCTCATAAAAAGGCTTCTTAAGCTTCTCTTCTAAAGTTAAGTCCACATAGTTGCTACGATTGTAAGTTAGATAAATTTTACTCGTCGTCTGAGCGAGCATTCAGCAAAATAATTTACAATTTAGATAAGATCGTTAAAGAAAATTCTCTCAGAAACGCAAAAAAGTTTTCGAAGATTTATTCAAATGTAGTCTCGAAATTGTGCTTTTGCTAATGAACCAACTTTGTCAAACGACGCATGAATTCAATTACATGAAGGCTGAAAATTCTTGATACTTTTACATTTGAACATCCTGGCCTAGGCTGTAGGTAGGTACTGGAGTCTAATGTCTTATAGTTCTATTGTTATTCGACGAGTGACGACATTATCGAGTTAGATAGAATATTGAATTATTACTACCGATTGTGATCCTGGCGCCGTGGGGTGACACTTATCGCTTTTGACCGCATTCAAGGCTGATTTGTAAACTATTAAGTATATTATTGATTTCCTATTTACTAAGTATTGGGTAGGTAGGTTGTCGGTAGATAAATACACACAGGTAAGTACATTAGGTGTTTTTGTTTTCGAAGGTAATTATTTAATCAGTTAGATTGTCCAAAGCCAATTATTATATTAAATAGATAACCTGTTATATTTAATTTAATTAATTCATATTTCTGTAAGATGTATTTAAAGACATTGATCCAGGACAAACTAAACTCTCCTGCTGCAGCAATCCATTGAATTCTTTGAGCATCATGATCTGTTCACTAATTCACCTACTTGTATTGGACCCATGTGTTGTTTATTAATAGGTAAGTAGGTAGGTCCCCACTTGGACATGGCCGTCTTAATTACTTGGAACACTTTGCTAATTAACTCAGTTGTCAGCATTAAAAATAGCGCGGGGTTCAATGTAAACATACGCGTGCTTCCAATAAAGCTTCGAGGCTGCTTTATTTCGTAAAATGGTAGGTTAGTGCTACTGTTGCCAAGAGACGAGTTTTTCATTTATAATTCGTCTATTCAACAATCTTTGGATTACGATTACAAAAGTATAATAACTACTTAGGTATATGCTCCAAGACTGTTAAAATGAATAACGTGACCTAAATTATTCTTTGAACCATAATGAATCATTATCCTGTATAGTGCGGCGCCAGATCATGCGATTCAGCACGCCTGGCATACAGAATCCAGGGAAAGAAGGGATGTTTATTTTGACGCCGTGAATCACCGCATACATCACGGACGCGCACTCAATACTCACTGTTTGTTATCACACGTTTCTTTACCACTAACGAGGCAGTATGCAGATTTATGTTCGGCCTAAATATGAGAAACAATCGCGGACACGCCTACCTACTTCATGTAATTAATTAAGGTGCATTCATCCTTTCTTGTCTTATCATGTAAACAAACACTTTTTGAAAACATTATCACACTTTTCTCTGCAATTACACATTAATCATCACGTCAAATGTTGTTGCATACTTAATTAAACTCGCAAAGTATTATAATCACTCAAAAAAGCACTGAAAAATATCATTTCTGTAAAGATTTTCGTCAATAAATGCTGTTACGGTCGGATAACTTTAAAAACATCTGACATTGATGTGACATTGCGATGTCTAGATTGTCTATGTACCATAATGTTGGCATGTCAATATATCGATATTAATACTTAAAGTACAACTCGAGGAAAATGCAATTAAAATAAATTGCAGTAATTTACCAAAATTTATTAGGGTTTCGTAGCAAAAATGGCAACAACGGAACCCATACTTATAGTTTCGCTATGTCCGTCTTTCCGCAGCATACTTAGCTCAGTGGCCGTTAATACTATAAATCTGAAATTTGGTACAGGTATACATATTGATCATGCCAACAAAGTGATACAATAAAAAGTTAAAAAAAAAATTTCGGGTACCTCCCCCAATTGGTGATGTGGGGTGATTTTTTATTTGCTGTAATCGTATAGTGTGGGGTATCATTGAATAGGTCTCTTAAAAAGAAAAAGGGGCTTTTAAGAAAGTTTTTTTCTAAAGTCAATATTTTCGGAGATAATCGCTCCAGATGAAAAAAAATTGTCCTCCCCTCTAACTTTTGATACAAAGGTCCAAAAAAAATCATGAATAGTGGGCTGGTATAAAACTATTTCGAACACAATCGGCCCAGCCGTTTTTGAATAACTACGAAACCCTACACTGAGCATGGCCCGACATGCTCTTGGCCGGTTTTTGTAATTGATTTCAATATTTATTTTATTCAAAGACTGGCAGTGCTTAGTTGTCTATTGAATATTGAATAAAATCTTCACGTCAAACCTCATTCGTTTCGCTACTTCGCTTCACGTCGTTCGTTACGGGTGCACTTCATGTGATTTTTCTCATGACTAGTGGCGCCTTCGTTGGAGCGACAGAGAAAAATCCTCGAAATTTAACCATAGTTTTTGATATAATCTTATACGAATTAATTCTCTTCCTGACAGACGATGTAAAATCGATAATCCTCTATTTACGTACCTTAGCAGTGAAATTATCGCTGACATTTCATTATATCGACATTTCTAATCACTAGTGATTGTCTTTTGATCATCGTTGACGTTTTGTTTGTTTTACTTGGTCTGTGGTTTGTTTACATGATAAGACAAGTAAGGATGAATACACTGTAAATTATATCTGAAGATAACCCAGTGCACGTCCGACATTTATAAAAACCATTTTGTCTATTAAGTACCTACTCGAAAGCGATGTTAACATCGATGGAATGTAATTTTTATAATAAAATCTAAGAATAAATTAATTATATCTATAAAATGTTATATTTGTCAGAACAATTTACTTAACGAGCATAACAGTAACGAGGTAACATAAAGTTTTACTGGAGCTCTATGAGCTGTTTCCTCCCCGTTCCTAGAACCTCATCAACTTAAATGGGTCACATCCTATTGCTTACTAAATACGTACATTGTTTTAACTACTTGAGTGTACTCTATTGCCTTTTGTGGGTTTAACATCTGAAATGATTGGCATTTGATTGGAAAGATAAAGAACCTTGTACCTTCATTATTTAAAACGAATGGATTATGCTGGATTCCGAGAACAATAAATACGATATTCTCTCGTCCTTCATGATATCGTAATGAATTATTGTTCCATTTTACTTCCACCAATAAAAGTTAAAATAAAACCTCCATGCCTTGTATCTCAGACGCTTGTGAAAACATTAGATCAAAAAGCTACCTGCCACATGAAAACAGTTATTAGGAAACTGCAATATTTCACTTCACACATCAAACGTAGCGACCAGTGAGCTGGAAGTTTAAGCCACAACAGATTTTATGCCCGAAATGGTACAACCCCGGTACCTTTGCTCTGCTCTACTTTGAAGAGCTTTGCGTAACATCCTCCATACTGAGAGTGGGTAAAAATAATCTGAAGTGCACCTCATGTAGCATGGTGCAATGAGTTTTAAGAACATTAGGAACAGTCCACATGTATGTATTTATTGCAAGTAATGTTTTAGACTCATCGTTTTTGGTCGATGAGTAATAGTTTCCATGTTACGCTGCATCGCAAGTAGTTCAGTGACTATTTTCTCTTTTAGTAATAAATAAGATCAGGATTTGTAGGTATGTTCCTATGTATCCACTTGAAAGCCGCATTACGTTTAGTTATGATACCATGCTAATGATATTTTATGCGTGCATTGCAAAAGTACCGAATAAAGTTTAACGAGTGTCTATGTTCTAAGTTAACCACAAATCGGTAACAATCCCAAAGGCATCCCCGCATAACAGAAGCAAAGCGATTTCGCCACGTGTTTCAAGTTATGGGGCTTGTTCGCACGTCGGTGCATCGCACCGCGCGTTAGTTATTCCGGGCGACGCTGATAGACGTTTGTCTATTTAGGAAACGGATATTACATTTAGTCTCGTCTGCATTTGGCGGCAGAGGTGGGCAAGTATAAATCCGAATGGGTTTCCGGCGCGCGCGGTGCATAGCATATTTTGTAAGCAGTCGATGCGTATGCGAGGAGCTTGGATGCAATAAAAATGTTAACGGCCATCGTATGTTTTCATTCATGCAGGAATATGGGAGTATGTTTTTAGGACAATGCCTTATAAGTAGAAGTCGTTGCAGGTGCTTTTTAGACCAATGCCAGTTATTAAGTAACGGATCTATTGTATTCAGTTTTGTCGCGACAACAATGTTATTTTTTATAATTGTTTCATGTATACTGTGAACTGATTGCATTCAATCTTGCACTTGGAGATAGGAGAAATGAATTGATTCCATTATACTAATGAATCGATGCTTCTGTTCAATTAATTGGTTTCAAGTGGATTGTTGAGTTACAGCGTCTGATTATTTTATAAATACCAAATGTTTGTTAAGACGTGAAGGATAAATATATAAAATATATTCAAAATGAAAAAGAAACAACTTCTATGCAGTAGGCAATATGCCCCCTTATCAAAGCTATACTTAAATATAATAGATATAATTTTAATTTTGGTGACTTGAACTTGGTACGGTGACCCGCGATATGAAGTGAATGACTTCGTTCATATCCATTATCCCCTCACAGCACTTCCTTTGAGACTTATTTTATTTCAATTTGACGAAGACGTTATTGAGTTACGACAGTTCAATCGTCAGATTGTTGCGGGAAATTTGATATTCCATTCCAATATGTAGATACCTACCCGATATGTGCATACATTATGTACCTACCATTTATGTGGCAATATTGTGGTACATAAATTGCACTGTAGTTGACTTATCTTAACTTCTCTAAGTAGGCAGAAAATATTGAACACTATTGTAGGTGTTAATGTCAATTTTTTTGCAGAGATGGAAGATATAGCGATCCTGTGGAGTTCGGGTTCGCCTGAGAGTGCCCTGTGGTCAGACTACCTCGTAGCCAGCTTCGACAAAATCATGTCGCAGAGGGCCCGTCACCATTACAGGTATTCTTTGTTTTACCAGCAATTATCTAAATAATAGATCTAGATCAACATTTAATATTTTATCTTAATAGTTGATTGCGGTTGTTTTATCTGCTGACAATATAATAATAACAATAACTCTACGCAAACGGGTTTCCTGCCTAATAAGCATTACATCAAGTTTTATAATGAACAAAGAATCCCTAATAACATTTATTTCAATGTCGTTAAATGTAATACTAATCTTACTTTTCGCTCTAGAGCCCTGGCTCGGATTTTCTTGCTAAGCTAGTTATCTTACGAGAAAAGCTTCGACTAGAGTTAAAAGCTTGACAATGTAATTTCGCCGTTCTTTTTCCCGGCACTTATCTTTAAGCGTTTATAGTCTCTGTTGTACCTACTTGCATGTTATGATGCGTGCCTCCAACAACTCATAGTTGATATCCTCAAAAATATCTACGATTTTCGACATGATACAGGTACTACAGTAGTTCTGTATTACTTACTCACGCATTTTTATTTTTATTTTAGAGTAACGCCTATAACAGTGGAAGAGCTAATGGCAAGCGATTCACAAGAGAAAATAGAAAAGCTTTCTAAATCTCAGCTTCAAATAGTTATTCTGTGCCCGAACCTCGCCACTAAGATGTCGGACCTGAAAGCTGAGAGCAATATGGAGTCGCTGTTCAAAGTTGACAAGGTGTTAGTGATGCTGCTGGGAGTGGAGAAGAATCAAGTCATCGCGAACAACTGTGAAGGTAAAAATCGGATACCTAATCGAAATATTAATCGCTGTGGGAAAGTAAAGAAGGTCCATTGCTAAATCAATATTTAAGTTATCAATCAATAAATATGGGCTTACAATACAGTTGGGTCTATATCGAAACGCATAAAAGTATTGTTCCGAATATTATGTCGCATAAGAATTTTACGCCGAAAATTGTTTCGCCGAATTATTGTTTCGCATATTTTTCATGTGTCAAAGTTTTTGTGCCTAAAGTCGTCTGTCCGAAACATTATTCATCCTAATGCTTATTGTGTCTAAGATTCCTTTGCCGAAATTGTATTATGCATATATTTGATGATCCTAATATTGTACATTCTAAAATTGCTGCTAAACATAACGCCTACTAAAATGATATACGCTCCGCCAACATGTCGACGGAGCCCCTAGCGGGGCTCCTATTTCCGCTCTAAGGGACAAAAGATACCTAACGAACCTATCTAGGTGGATCACATGATTTTGGAATGTTTTTCTTTTTCATGCGGGGGGCTTCGCCCCCCGAGCCCCCCTTATTTGGTCTTTCTCCTAGCAGCTGGAGCAGACCTAGTATTTGTATTGTAAAATGTCTAAGATTCATGTTTTAACCTAACTTAACCGTATCGGTTTTGCGCCTCTCGTTTTTCTGCAATCAGGTTATCTACAAATAGCTAATTCCATTTGATAGACGTGACAACTTAATATTAATGTAGTTTAAGTTAGTTTAAAAGACTAGTGCTGTTATTTTAGCCACTCTAATAGTAATGCGAAATATTTTTTATGACAATCAATATTAGTAATATTACATTTTAGATAATTTAAAAATCGGCATACGAATATTCGGAAAAACATACTTTAGGACTTCAATATGTGTATGCATAAAAATAATTCGGCGAAACGATTATTATGCCATTCAACAATATGCCAAATGTTTCGGCCAAAACATTTTCTGCATAATGAACATTATGCGAAGAGACGGGCACCCATACAATCTCATAATATTACGAGGGTAAACTCCGTCAACTGAGACAAAAAGACTGGTCATCATGACTAATCTTCTAATGTAGCTTAACCCCCTGTATTTGAAGAATGACTCCGAAAGAAAACAGAGTTAATGCCTGCCTACCCACCTACGTTCTTAAATAAGAACATTTCGGAAAAAACTTGATAGGAACTAGGAACATACTATACACATAAATATTCTCCGTCGATAACGTCATTATAAACTAAAACCTTTCAAATTGTTTTCATTTCACAGACTACCCAACGATAGAGCAGTGGCAGATGATGTCGGTGCGCGAGAAGGACACGTCATTTGTGGACACATTCCTGACTGCAGCCGTGGGCATCCTGCGCACCAAGGACTGCAAGGACACCGCCACCGATCGCACCAGTTTCTCTATCGTACCCAAGAAAGTCAAAATTGTAAGATATTTACTACAACCCTTAATCTTTTAACACATACGACGCTGTGACACAACGTCTTTGGCCAACAAATTGTTAGATACTCCTACGCCAATGACACACATACGTGATCAAGATATATTCCTATGCTGCTAGAAAAAATGAAGTTCTTATTCCTATGCCAGTAGTATGGAAATACAAACATTTCTGACACAAGAGTTGTATCGCTGAGATAAGATTACCCTACTTAAGATCTTTTCGGTCACACTCGCGTGTCACTGGCATAAGAGTTCTATGAGATATTCGACCGATAGTATTACCTACCACTTACTAAACAGTATTGGGTTGGGGGCGAAAGTGATATTAAAGATTAATAAAAATAATGTCATTATTATGATTATCACGCTCCGATGTCTCCTATGGCCGAAAGTAGCAGAAAACCCTGTTTTTTGTTAGCTATATCAGTACAGTGCAATAACTAACATCACAATTTATACATTTAGGGTCACAGTCGGGTTATAGCGCTACTCAACGACCCAATCAGAGAAGAGGATAGTATCAAGATAATCGTAGACAAGAAAGGAGAGGCCATCAACATACCGACGTTTAAGAAACGAAATCCGTATACGCTTCAATTTGATATTCCAGGTAATAATTGATGGGATATAAAAACACGATTCCATAAGGAATATACCATAACTACCTATTTTTAACACGCTTTTATTAGCATCTCATGTAAATAACTATGTATCTAAGAAAATCTTGGAATCTTAATTTGACCCACTTCCCGGTCTTCGATTAGGATGTAATTTTACACACTCTGAGTTCTGATGACAATACATCACTAGCTACAACATCATTACAAATCCAATGTGATGGTCTCCCCAAGATGGCGTACGGTCTGTTTGAAATCCACCCCCATGATATGGGTATCAAATGAAAGGGTTTGCTACCAGGAATACGAAAAAAGCGTGTTTTTTTTTACTATTATTTATATTATTAAATCGAATGACAACAAATAAAATGCTTCCAATTGACACTAGAATTTATTTGACATTTTAGAATCATGCCTGGATGTATCGATGCTGGTGTGGGTGCGAGTAAGCAAGAACGGGCAATCGTTGGGAAGGAGGCAAATCAAATGCGAGAGTCGACTCAGAGAGTTGGACCAGCTATTGAGAGCTTCGGATCACCCTTTGGAGTTTATGTGCCAGGTAACACAATATATATGTATAGTGAAATATGTATCTTTCAATTAATATTTAATTAAGATTAGTATTCTAAAGTTTGCTGTGTATTTCAGACCTTAGGTTTTAAAACTACGAGCAAAGAACAACTCGACAGTTGGATGCTCAGCGCATTCCAGAAGAACATTCCTCCACACTTCAACTTGCTCGTTTCGAATGAGCAATTTAATCCAAAGGCTGATGTATCAAGTAAGTGTATATTAAAAAAAAATCGCATTAAAAATAAAGTACAAATTGTAAAGTGATTGTCACAAAGGCGCCGGATTCATTTGTGGTCAAGATTGGTGAGCGAGATAGTGCTATACATACATATTCATCCAAGGCGCTGTTTCGGTCGTACACGGACGACGCATGCGGATCCGGATTAATGTCACAACCACCTAAAGCGTAATACTTCCAATAGTCAAAATGAGACACGGCGATACTAGCCCGGCGGTGATAGCTCATAGCTGGGCGAGTATCGCCGTGTCTCTTTTATTTACACCGGAGTGTGTATCTTTTGTTCGTGTTTATAGACGATAGTTCATAGCTTAGTAGCTCGCGGTGAGACCAGTGCCTTATTACGTCCCTATTAGGCACGAATTAACAAGATTGGCCCGGCAGCGTTGAAATACGCCATGGATAGCTTGGAGCCTACGCCTACAGCGACACTTCTGCTCTTATTTATTCTGACACACAGCTCCATTCTAAAAATAGAGGATTTAAATAACGATTTGTCGTCAGGCGGCGAAGAATACCCCACCCTCCTCCACTGGGCGGCGCGCTTCGGGCTGGAGCGGCTGTGCTGGCAGCTGCTGGAGTGCCCGGGCGGCGGCGCAGCCGTGGCGCTGCGCAACGTGCGCCAGCGCACGCCCGCCGACCTGGCGCGCGATCACCACCACGCGAGGCTTGCCGATGTGCTGGCTGACCATATGGTAACATGTTTCTCATTGTGATTTTTTATGGGAGGCAATATGTTGCTGATGATCCTAGTATATACCGAAGGTGTCTAAAACACCCCATTGAACGCCACAAGGTCACACGAGGCTCGCCAACGTACTGGCTGACGCTATGGTGACATGTTTATCATATCGCTTTGGTTTTATGGGCGTCAATAATTATGTTACTGATAATCCTAGGGCATCCGGGAGGTGCCTAAAAACACCACAATGACCGCCGCAAAGTCTCCTTTTATCCTGGGCGACAATTGGCATTGCATTGTTCTGTAAGAGTTAACGATCTCGCTCTTTACATTCTGCCGCCATTTTCGAGCAGTGTGCGATGAATCTGCTGAGACTTTATGATTTCTTAAGGGTTCTGTATTTAAGGGCCATCGACAAAATTATAGGTATCGTACTTTAATACAGAATTGTATCGATTTATTTTAAATTTGTATTATTTCATTTGTTACAGAAAATAAACGAGTTCTCAAATATGTACTATTATTTGAAAAACATGACTGAAAGCGACAAAGACGAAGACCAGAAGGAAATCAAACACGATGAAGAATTACGAATAGTAGAAACGTGCGACACTGTGGACTCCCCAGTGTCACCCACATGCCCCGACGTAAATCCTGCGGTCGAGTCGTCCACAGACCCCTTCAGCGAGGCTTGCACGCAAACCCTGGAGGAGAATCTAGAAAAAATGAACGATAGTAAAAAGAAACGACCCGTCCTGAAAATACCAAAGATGAAAGAGCAACTTTACCAAAACGACATTCCTTTCCACGATGATACCGCCGGCAGGATCCAGCAGGCAATCGAGCACGATTATCTCGTCCAGCCCTCCAACATCAAAGTTGAGAGCCCTAAGTTCAGACCAAACAACTTATACGCAAACAGCTCCCGGCTAATGCCTCAGCAGTCCGACGTCTTTCTTTACTCACCCACCGAAGAATCCAAAAACTTTAACATAGAAACTCCCACCAGTGACATAAGCCAAATAAACTTAAATGCCAAAGATAGGTGTAGCGCTAAGTCGGGTAAAGAAATGTTCCCGCTCAATGGACAAGACGAGTTAGCAGAAATAATAAACGATTTTAAGAATAATGTGTTCTCAATTTCTGAAGTAGAAAAATTGGTAATGGAATGGAAAAATAGGAATGAGACACAGCAATCTTTAAAAGAGAAACAAGAGCAGCTGAACAAAATGCGAGAGGAGTACGATAAGATCCAACAGAGAATTAAGGACAATTTGAAAAGGCCAACCCCATTCGAGAGAGTGAAGAAAATATTCTCCAAAAGCAAAAAACGTAAGTCTTGCCGTATCATGAACCTTTTTAAGCATGTATAAATGGAAGGTAGCTGGTACTTATAGCACAGGTCTATACCTATTTTAAATACCAGCGTAACAAGTTTTGGATAAAATCTGTTCACATGTAAATGACATGATGTAGGATATAAGATGTAAACCTTTTTGTTCGAATAAACTTATTATTATTATTATAAACTTATTTTTGAAATTATAATATTTCTTCTGTTACTAGGTTGAAATTTCCAAAATTCTGATATACTGTAGGAAAATACTTACTTTGTTATACTCAATCTGGCAATAGTCAAAAAAAAACTTTTTTTTTACAGATCAAGACCAAAACGGGTCAGTCGAAAAAAGGAAAGGAAATACACGACCCAACAGCAGTCTGAGCGACAGTGAGTTGATTTTTATGCAAAAAAAAATATTTAAAAGTCTCCTATTCATTACAATCATTACTAAATATGTGTTTTTCCTGAAGGTTCATCCTCATCTGGGCGACTGAGTACAGTCAGCGGAGGCAGTGTCGCGGAAACCAACAGTGTACAGTCAGAACATGATGATAAGGCGAGATCTATTGTAAGTAACACTTGTATTTGTTAAATAGATAAAAAATGGTGTATCAAGTTAAAACATCTCTGTTTGAGTTTACAAAATGCGATTTTCATAATTGTAATTCACGAATCCACAGAATTCTCTTTCAAATATCTTATTGTGGCATGACATAGACAGACGATTGGTTCGGTAATTGTTAAGCCCTTTTGGCGGTATATGGGTAATTAAACATGGATTAATTGACGGGGTGATAGAATTTCCATTTTAGCTAATGGTTCGAGTATGAATTTAAAGAGAATGTAACTGGCATCTTATAACGGGTGATTACTAAATCACATTTTATAGCTTACCATAACGAAAGAATTGGCTTGCACCTTTATATAAATCTAAGCTCTCTTATTGCAAGAGACAAAGTGTCGCGCTTTTACTAAAACCACTCGCATATTAGAACAACAAATTAACCCCTTCATTCATAAATGTCTCCAAACATAGCAAGCCGCTAAGTGTTGTTTGTCGCTGTCGGTTTTATAGACCTATTGATAAGACCGAAAGGGACAAGGGACAATCAATACTTACCGGTTTGCTAAGTTAGGAGACGTTTGTGAATAAGGGTGTCAGTAAATATACCTACTCTGGCGAACCACCTTTTCAGTAGGATAAGGCTACAAATGAAAATTTTCTATGGACAGCTTATTATTCCGACCTATTTTTTTTGAATATAGAGCCTTTTTTTACCGGACAGTGTATAAAATGGTTATTTATGATACAACCTACATTGCAACATGTGTATCATGCAACATTTTACAACGCATTATGGTGCATGCAGACCAAAAGAGCATTCGCTGTTCTATCCCCCACTCTACGAAATCAACGAATCACGTTTCGTGTAACGATCGAATTTCGTAGAGTAGGGGGATAGAACAGCGAATGCTCTTTTGGTCTGCATGCACCTATACGAGGAAAACCAGACTATCTCTGCAGTACGAACCAGGCCGCACGGCCTATGAAAATTCTTAGGAAAAGTACTATGAAAATTCATTCCTGCACGCATGTGGAAGAGTATCACTTTCTGTGCATAAGCTTACTTTTGAAGCACGTTTTGAGCATATGCATTGTAAAAAAACACTTACCTGTGGCTGTCCAGATTTCGGCCAGCACGTTGACGATGCACTCCGCGAGCGACCACGACAGCCGGCTCGACGACTACCTCGTGCCGCCACCGCCGCGCCCGCTCAACGGCTCCCCGCAGTTCACCACCTTCGGCCACCCTAAACACGATCAGATCAGGTACATCATTCAAGGTCAATTTCATATCAATTTGATTAACCTTTTGTACAACATCATCATCATATCAGCCGAAAGACGTCCACTGCTGAACATAGGCCTCCCCCGAAGATTACCACAATGACCGGTCCTGCGCCACCCGCATCCAGCGGACTCCGGCGACCTTCACCAGGTCATCAATTTTGTACGCTTTAACATAAATAGGTATAGCTAGTTCCACAAGAGTTGAGGTCACGCACACGACAATGTCATGTCGACACTAGGGGAATTTGAAATCGGTGTTCCTTTTTCGTACTGATAGCAAATCTAATTGTGACTGCAAGATTGATCAAAAAGTTTATTCAAGGGATTTGCTTCAATATTTTGACGGAAGGCACATTAAGTCAGTCGTTAATTCACTTTTTTTTTGCAATTAGTAAGTACTTTATTTAGATGTGTGTTATCATTTACTTCACTCTGGTGAAATCACCTATAACAACCGCAAATTATTCAAGCTAAATTGAACTTTGCGTAAACTTACATAAGTTCACAATGCATCAGCAACGTTGTCGGTCAAAAGGTTAATACAATTTAATTCATTGTTTGAAAGGACCCTAAGAAATGCAGTTCAAGAGGTTTTAAAAAGATGTTCAATACCAACCGGAATTTCTAATTATCTATTAGGTACATAGAGTGCATAGGTCACTAGATAAGTTTTACAATACACAAATATGGATTCAGACAGCTTGTCATATATACATACTTACTTTTTAAAACTGTTTTCCTTAAGCAAACGGGTTTTCCAACGGATTGTCTAAGGCAATATGATAGTTTAATACATATTTATAAGTGTTGGCCTCTTCTTTGCTTCATATAAATGTATATCTGCTGCAAAACTTATCTAGATATACATAGGTCAGTAGTATTTATACAACATCGATAAATCGACGAAGTGTTCTATAAATTACCCACTGCTAGTATCACAGCACCTGTCAATGTTAGAAGATTAAAAATCTCACCTTACATTCGCAGAAACCACATGGCAACGATAGTGGAGCGCGAAACATCAGCGTCGCGGGAGCGCCTGGACTGCGACTCGGAAACCAGCAGCACCCACGTGCGCATGAACTTCTCGCAGCGCCCGCCGCGATGCGACGACCGCGACGGCGCGCACATGTACATGAACATATCGGCTACCCACACGTAGTGGGTGCCGTATGAATGCTCGGCCAAAACACCTTCCTTGACAATGGATGTGGCACATAAAATAGGATTCAGGAGAACTTGCAGAATTCTTGTTTTTTTATAGACTTTGTAAACACTTCATAAACCATAAAGTCTATGATGCTTTAACACGTTCAAGGTACGGGGTCTTTCAACCCCTTACAAAGTTTGGATAATTACGAGTTAAGCTGCCGCAGCGAAGGTGTTAAGATAATCCACTTGCAATATAACCTGTGCCAGCAGCTAGAATGGACCACTGTCTAATTCGGACTGTTTCTATAGATTCAAATCAGATATAAAATATTTTGTATGTGCACATTAATCATTTCTTAACGTACAGTTGCTACATAGTTTACATTTATATAAATACATTCCGGTGTTTGCATAACAAATCGAAATGCCTCTTTAGTTAATTTTGAAACGAACATTCAAAACATAGATACGTTCATGGTAATTTACCTACAAAAAAAATGTGTAAAGTACAACAACACAACACAAGACACTTCGCTTCACGAAACGCACTCTTAATAGGAACCTTCTATTTACCTACTAGGAGTACAGTGGCGAAATGGAATTGAAAAATAAATCGATTAGCCAACAAATATCAAATAATGTTTGTATAGCTTCCGCAGAATTATTGTAGCAATTTTTTTTTAATCCTTCAAAGAGACATTATTTTCTAAAAAGCTGCAGGTTTATAAGCCACAGGGCTCTGCTAAACGGTTTGTTGGACAGAATACTCATATCTAATTAATTTTGAAGACTGAAAAGTTAACGTAACTTTCTGTAAATATTTTGTAAATAGAGTATATGGTTTGGATTAGATTTACTGTTTTCTATTTATTTTCTAATGTAATGATTTATTATGAGTAATGTATTTAATTAATATGATTAAAGTACAAAATATATTCATTAGTTTATAGTTCAATGTGCTTTTATAGAAATTACAAATGTAGCATCGACAGAGTCACAACAATGATGGATAGTGGCATTTTTCGAGTTTTTATTATTTATCTACTTAAGCTTATCTCTTGTTGCTACATATGCTTAGGAAATGGGAATCTCAATAAAAACGACGGTTTTTTATACGTAATTTTGTATTAATGTGACTAAAATCGCATTTATTTTTACCAATATAATCTTTGAAATATAAAGTAAAAATAATTTATACTGTATTTTATTACGTCACCATCCCCTCGACCAACTAGCGGATATATGTTATTTTAAGTACAAAATGCACCAATAGCTGTTAAAACTTCATAATAATACATTCATAATTTGTCTACTTAAGTACATTAGTCAAGTTGATAAATTAACCGAAAAGATTTCAACTAAATAAACGTTAAATAAATTAATATAATTCAGTATAAAATAAAATACTCTCGTTGCAATTTCATTGGTATAACTAGTGGTAAGTAGTTACATTAAATAAATGCATACCTATAGTAATAATATTATTATAAAAAATCACAATATTTGAAAACGTTTAGTATTAGCATATACTAGTAATATCACATTGGTATAATTAAAGTTTCGTAATGAAATGACCCGAAGATGATTACTTAATAGCAAATCTCCCGAAAATAAATAAATTGCGCCGACTGAAAACAAATTGCGATGTGTCAATATTTGCACGGTTTGTAAATATTATACTTCATTATTTTCTATTCACTAATAAAGCAAAAAGTTACTACATAATTATACTTCGTACAGAATACATTTGATTAGTTTACAGATGATTCGTTTGCTAGGTCTACGTAACGGTTTAAAAATGCTCTTTTTAAGATATTGTCTAATCAATATTATTCAACGATTTCTACGAGACCTGTTAAGTATACGGATTTAATATATTAGGTTCCGGTGAAAACATACAGTACGTAGCACAGTTTTTACATAAAACTTTATACATGTGTAAGGAAAAAATTATGTGTGGTTTCTTAATTGATGTTAAACGAAATCCACATCTCCTCGACGGTGAAAAGGATCGAAGTAAATCATTGCAAAGAGGTGCCTAACTAATCACGGTTGCTAAGTAACATGAAATTTTGATTCAAAATGTAGACATCAAGTGATGATCGTTAAGGTTGTAGAAACTTGACATTTTAATAACAATTTTAACACTTCGCCCACACATATTAATAACACGATAAACAAAGACTGTAATTATCGTGGCATATTTTAGTGAAAAATTAGACTCCACGCACGTTGGATAAATCCAATTCCAATTTGCGTAATTACTATACGTATATAAATAACATGTTATAAAAGATTTTAACTAGAGGTAAACATCCGCCGTTCATATCGATAAGAGCGATATCTTTTAGACAATTCAAGTGCCACGAGAATTCCGGTCTTTGACGAAACATCAATTAGGGAAACAACTTTATAGCAAAGAATTTACCCGTCTATAGTCTGTACTTTTAGATAATTAATTAATCATACTCCAAATAAAACAATTCCAGCGGTGTGATATCTCAAGTTGAATGAATCAATTTTATTAATTAATTAGTAATAAATAACTAAAATTACAAACTATAGCGAGTTTTCTAAATCAGTCACATAATTTCGTATCGTATATCAGTCGAATGATCGATTAAGATTTTTTCTTCTTCATGGTTTGATATATGAACGACTAGCTACGTTAGAGCTAAAAATAGTAGCACACATCTCTTCGTTTATCCTTTGCTGAAAAATCCATCCCAATATTCAAAACGTCATCTAAGAAAACCTTTTAATACAATTATTATAAATTTGTGAACCAACACAACCTTCATTTCGATTATTTTTAACTATAATCCATTAACATGATTTTCTTTGGCAACTTGCCCGTTGGCCATGGGGGTATGGACGGGAGGGCTGGCGATTATGGCTTGGTACATACCCCAAATCGCCAGCGGCCGCATGTAGGCGATGGAACGATGGTTACCGTTCTCGTATAAAGCTTCTGGTGTTTCGAACGAGAGCCCCATCTGAGTGAGCGTGTTGTAGAGACCTCCGGCAGTTTTGAACGCCTCTTCGTGCATACCTAAGACAATAATAATGTCAATTATTTTGATTCGGTGTTAAATACTAGTTAGGCAAAAAGTGATCTGATTAATAATAATAATGTTAATTACATATATAAGTATGTGTACAAATGTAATTGGAAGGGGAAATCGATTACTTTTTGCCAAACTCTGATACATTTGCGTGCAGTCGTAAGTTGATTTGAGTAGTTTTCAAAAATATTCTACTACTCTATTTCTATGTATATCATAAGTAGTTTCAAGGATTGACTCTTCTATGATCAAACCTAGAACCTACGGCCTGCTGTCCTTTTTTTTAGCATATTTAGATCTGTCAAACAAACAAATGACAGGCGGCAAAATAGTTCATTACGACACAAGTGCGGAAAACATGAAATTCGAAACGAGTGGCGATGTTTTAAATCGACACGAGTTACGAATTTTGTTTTTGCACGTGTCTCGTACGACGTTTTTTAGTGCAGATGGCCCTCCGAAGTTTTGGACCTGACGTAAAATGACACACTTCTCGCACTAGAGCCTAAAAAAGTCATCATCTGCACTAAAATAGTACATTACGACACAAGTGTGAAAAACATGATATTCGAAACGAGTGGCAATGTTTAAAACGTCGTACGAGACACGTGCAAAAACGAAATTCGTAACTCGTGTCGATTTAAAGCACTCCCTATCGGTCGTGTTTTAAAACAACGCCACTCGTTTCAAATTACATGTTTTTCGCAGTTGTGTCGTAATGTACATACTATTTTATAATTTAATCCAGAAAACGCGTATTGCATTTATGCAATATAAAAACAAGAATAACGTAATTATTTCAAGCTTAAATGTCGTTACAAAACTGACATCGAAGTTAACTTTTTTGTGCGAGTTAAGCTAATTGGGTGTCCCTAGAAGTGAAAATAGCCACACATACCTTCATAGATCATGGTCGCGGCGAGACCGGACACAACGCCGACCCACACCTCGCCGCTTTGCAGCGCGGTGGCATCAGCGCGATTTCGCTCCAACGAGAATCCGTTCACAGCACCCATTTTCCCGTCCATGAATTTGAGCACGTTGTTCTCGTAGATGGAGGATAAAGCCTTTCGGACGTGGGCATCGTGGAATACTTTTTCTGTGGAGCCTGAGGCGCGGAGGAACCTAAAACACGGAGGAATAGGCAAAATATCAGTCGATTTGATTGATTAACGGAACTATCTTGAGAGTAGGTACACTTCGTTTGTTCTGGATTTACATTAGAGAAAAGCATTAACGTAACTTTATGCCTACATCAGAATCCTCAGTTACAAAGTATATGTATAACTTAGATGGTGGTTAAGTAGCGCTCATGGCTCTAAAGTATGTATTTCCAATGTACGTCATTGAATATTGCTAAATTATGTGACATTGAATCAACCCATACCAATAGATTATACTGAACTACGAGTACTAAAACAATAAAAAGGTGCTAGATTATGGATATTTCTTTGATAGGTTTGTTTATATAGTTTGCATACATCATTGCATTGCATAAGAATACATTTGTCATCACCCAAACTCTTCCCACTGGGTGTCATAAGAGTCGACTAAGCGATTGACGGTGGGCAGCAGCGCCATCGTAATGGACACAATACTGCGATCGCCAACCCGCTTGCCCAGCGTGGCGATTATGGGAAAACTCCTAATGCATCCATATGCATAAGTAATAGGAGAGGCCCACGTCCCTCAGTGGATCGAAATAGGCTGATGATGTGTGTGTGTTCGCAACTTCTATGACAAGCAAGTATACAAGACGTCATATTTACCATAGTCCAGCCAGTTGATCAGACATAACGACTCGCTCATTGGCCGGCCTCGTGTCGAACCGGTAGTAAGAGCCATTCCACAGCTTCTCCTCGTAGGCGGCCTTCGCCCGTTCGAGAAGGTTCGAGAACTCTGCTGCGTCCTCTTCTAGAGCGAGCGTCCGCGCCATAGTGAGGACACCGGCCACCGCAGCCAGCCATAGCCCGCCGCAGTATGCGCTACAAAAAAAAAAACAACCCAATAGAAAATAAGTTCCACCTTATAAAACACATAGTTAAAATCACTACATAGTATAAAATAAAGTCACTTTTTCTGTCCCTGTGTCCCTTTGTACGCGTAAATCTTTAAAACTACGCAACGGATTTTGATGAGATTTTTAATAGGTAGAGTAATTCAAGAGGAAGGTTTTTATGTAGGTATAGTACCCGTGCGCAGCCGGAGCGGGTCGCTAGTAATATTATAAACGCAAGAAAACGAAACGAGGCACATTTTTTTATTATTCTGGAACAGTTGTCTCCAAAAATATTGTCTTTAGAATAAAAAGACTTTCTTTTGACCCTTAATTTTTTTCTGTTTAAGAGATCTATTCAATCCCCCACACTATAATAGGTTTCCCACTTAACTAATAGGGGAGGTACCCGATTTTTTTCCTATATTTTATTCTAACAATTTGTCGGCGTAATTAATATGTATACTTGTACCAAATTGCAGATTTCTAGTACCAACGGCCACTTAGCTATGCTGTGGACAGACAGACAGACGGACATGGCGAAACTATAAGGGGTTTTTGTTTATTACGAAACCCTAAAAAGGCACAAATAAGTATCCCAGGCATTATCCGAATTCATACGGTTATAGACGTCTCTCGTCCCTGCACTACATTTTACCTAATTGACGCATTTGCGCGCGAATCAAAAAATCTGTCACATTTAACTTATTTTGTAAGAGATTGCATATATCCGAGAAAATTGACTGGTGGTTGCTAAGGCCGAGTCCCGGTACAGGCATCAGCCGCGAAAGCTGAGTAGGTACGTGTGTTAGATTTCCATCTCGAACGTTGGTAATCTTGGTCTATTTTTCTTTGGTATATGACATCCAATTTTTTTTTTTTTTTTTTCAAACATGCAATGAAATGTTGTCATTATATTCGTCATAATAGGCTTTAAAGTATGACGTTGCAGGCGGAAGACCTCGATATAATAGTAAAGGATTTTCATACGAATTTAACGGCCTAGGCCGGTAAGAAATATTTTTTAAAACATGGCGTTGGTTTTCATGAACAGGCTAGACAGCTAAATTCTGTTTTTTTTTTATTTCATTACATATGTTTGAGAAAAGCACTATACATGCCTCGCCGTGAAATGGGCTTACCGGCTTCGTATCACTGTCCGGCCTCATTAAGTTCGGCCGTCCATACCTACTCAGCCGGTAAGCCCATCTTTCCCGGCGTCTGCAGTAATGTACTATTATTTTACACCCGCGGCATCTAATATCCGTACCTAGCAAGCATCATACGTCTGATCCGGGAACCCTCCGTTCTCGATGAGCCCGTCGCCGTCCGCGTCCCACGCGGCCGCCGCGCGCCGCACGAGCGCCGCGCACGCCGGGTACATGTCGCACACGTACTGCCGCGCCTCCCACACGCCTACCACAGGTTCTTCAGTTTCGTAATATCCGTACCTAGGTCCAGACATGACCCAAGCGTCATACGTCTGATCCGGGAACCCTCCGTTCTCGATGAGGCCGTCGCCGTCCGCGTCCCACGCGGCCGCCGCGCGCCGCACGAGCGCCGCGCGCCGCACGAGCGCCGCGCACGCCGGGTACATGTCGCACACGTACTGCCGCGCCTCCCACACGCCTACCACCGGTTCTCAGTTTCGTAATATCCGTACCTAGGTCCAGACATGACCCAAGCGTCATACGTCTGATCCGGGAACCCTCCGTTCTCGATGAGCCCGTCGCCGTCCGCGTCCCACGCGGCCGCCGCGCGCCGCACGAGCGCCGCGCACGCCGGGTACATGTCGCACACGTACTGCCGCGCCTCCCACACGCCTACCACAGGTTCTTCTGTTTCGTAATATCCGTACCTCGGTCCAGACATGACCCAAGCGTCATACGTCTGATCCGGGAACCCTCCGTTCTCGATGAGGCCGTCGCCGTCCGCGTCCCACGCGGCCGCCGCGCGCCGCACGAGCGCCGCGCACGCCGGGTACATGTCGCACACGTACTGTCGCGCCTCCCACACGCCTACCACTGGTTCTTCCGTTTCGTCCGGCTCAGTATGCTCTTCTGGCTCCTCCACCGTCCTGGAGAAATGACAGTTATAGTGCGGCAGGGACTTGTGCATAGTCAGAAACATATTGGCTTTTTCTTAACCTCGTGCCTACAACTACATTAGGGGCCATTCATTTATTACCTAAGACGATTTAGGGGCGGACGGGGGTTGGCCATGTACTATTTTTTCTTACAAGGGGGTGGGAGGGAGTCTTGATAGTTCTTATTATCAAACCGCAATTAGAATGGGATTCGAAAGTATAGTTCGAGAAATATAAATTGCATGTTTATTTTTACTATAATGTAGGTAGAAAGTTACCAATTTATATTTCACGAACTATACTGTTGACACAAAAGTGTGTACGTCAATCTAGGATATATTCATAGTTATATTCATATATTCCTAGTTTAAGTGCCGAGACTTACAGACAATAGATTAATTAATCACTCACTACATCTACAGGGTGTAAGTCTAATACGGGCGAAGCTCTTAACGGGTGTTAGTTTACGACATAAGGACTGTTCATTTTACTAAGCGGACACGAAAAACCTCACGAAAATATTTTTTCTTTTATCATATTTTATTTTTATTTGTGAAATATTATTTAACTAAAAATAGACAAATAATAAGTAATGTCTCAATTTAATATATTAATTATCGGCAACTACATTTTTAGACTACTCTTTGGCCACGAAACTTATGTTCTGCAAACTACATTTTGACATTTTACAACTATTTGCGAACTATACACGTTTGAATTTTTTCAATGATTTAGTTTTTCGTCTATCGTTTCTTAAGTGTATTTTCACAATAGGCCATTACCGCTATATACGTAGGATGCCCTGAAAATTTCGGGAATTTAATACTTAGGAACGTATATTTGACATGTGTTATACCTCTTTCTTACAAGCATAGTCTCATTATTCGAAAACACTGGCCACTTAGAAAAAAAAAACAATGTCCGATTTTCAATTGTTTTTTAAAGTCGTTGAGTCGCTGGTGAAAATGGAGCTGTCCCGCGAAAGTTTTAGAGCAATGATTTATTATGACTTTAAAAGTGGATTAACACAACAACAATGTGGAGACCGATTAACTATTGCTTTTAGTAGTGAAGCACCTTCAAAGACGACCATATACAGGTGGTATTCGGAATTCCAACGTGGCCGTGTGTCTCTTGCGGATGACCTACGTGAGGGTCGACCGAAAACGGCCGTTACCGATCAAAACATCGATGTTGTTCGCCAACTGATAAAGGAAGATAGGCATGTTACATATCGGGAGATTCAGGAGACTTTAGGCATTGGAATGAGTCAGGTACAAGTTATTTTACAACAAGAGTTGGGCGTGCGGAAGTTTTTTTCCCGGTGGATTCCTCACTTGTTATCTGAAGACCAGAAAACGGTACCTACGTGTCAATTGGTGCCGCAAAACTTTAAAAAGATTTAATGGATGAAGCTCAAATGCCGTTTTTAGTATTGTGTCAGGTGACGAATCATGGATTTACGCATATGAGCCTGAATCGAAAAACCAATCTCGAGTTTGGGTTTACGAAGACGAACCGAAGCCGACAAAAGTTGTTCGTTCTCGTAGCACGATCAAAAAAATGGTAGCCACGTTTGTCTCCAAATCGGGTCACGTGGCGACTATCGCTCTTGAAGATCGAAGAACTGTCAATGCCGTAATGTCAATGTCAATTGGTATATAGGCGTTTGTTTACCGATTGTTTTTGCTGAACTGCGAAAAACTAACCCTAACCGCCGTATTATACTACACCATGATAATGCCAGCCCTCACACCGCTCAGAAAACAGACGACTATCTGAAGGACGAAAACGTCGAATTACTGGACCATCCTCCGTACAGCCCCGACCTAAGTCCCAACGATTTTTTTACTTTCCCGAAAATAAAGAATCGGTTGCGTGGTCAGCGTTTTCAGACCGCGGAAGAAGCAGTCGACGCTTATAAAATGGCCATTTTGTCAACCCCCACTTCAGACTTCAATAACTGTTTTAAAAACTGGTTTCAGAGAATGAAAAAGTGTATTAAACACAAAGGAGAATACTTTGAAAAACAATAAAAGTACTTTTATTTCATTAAAATGCGTATTTTTTCCGATTCCCGAAACTTTCAGGGCAACCTACGTAGGATGAAGATGAAGACAATTTTATGGATGTCGTCTTTTTAAACAAATTCTATTATTATATAATTAAATAGCTCTAATGTCTGACCCTTATGATGTGCCCTTGCCAAATCAGACCAAAATAACCGGTGAGAGATACTATGTCCTCGATAGACATCAAAAAACCGATTTTGGATGCAATATTTTCTATAAATATCCAAGCTAACTTGGCCCGTTTCGAAATAGGAAGCAGTTAAAAGACCATATAATCAAATTGCCTGCCAAGCAAAGGCGTTCTTCCCGAAATTGTTTTTTTTTTTTTATGATTTTCTACTCAGGCACATACTCTTCTACGATAGCATGACAGTATTAGGACTGCGGTAATGTCATTACTATCATATTTTAGGTACCTTTTGTGGGCCACCAAAATGCAAAAATTCCATACTTTTTTAGTGAAACGACGTAAAGTTCAATAGCCAATTTTAAGGTATGCAACTAAGATTTCTGTGTTTAGACTTCGGTAAATCTTCAAGCATAATATGACACTCTCTAAATTGTTTAATGATTTAGTATAACGTCGACTTAAAATTTCCTAGATATTTGCAATCTTTCACAGTGAATATTTTTCTGTACACTATTGTGGAGAATCAATTTACGATCATCAAATTGAATATGTCTTATCAGATATAGTAATGGATACTTAAAAAGCAAACATATATCAATTGAAAAAGATGGCTTTGCTAATTTCATGGCTGTAAACTGTTCATCGATCGATTTTAAAACCGATGTATAATAGACGTTTAAGTGTGTCCGCTTAGTAAAATGAACAGTCCTTAATAAGTAAATTTAAATAACTTTTACTTAAAAGTAGAGCAACAATTTTTTCCATACAAAATAAGTCGGCGCGCAATGTAGAGCAACATACGCGAGTAAAGTACTCGTTGACAGCTAATTTCAAAAGCAGATGACATAACTGCCATGTCACCAATAACAAATGTTCGTACCTACATTGCTGCTCAGAAATTCTTAAAAAAATTCTGTGGGGTCATAATTAAGAGTAACTTTGAAAAAACCTTGTAATCTATGATTACACTAATTAATCCCATGCCTGGTTTAATTGATCGCCCGTATTAGACTTACACACTGTATAAACAATTCTTTTCTAGGTAAATGTTGTGTCATTTGTTGTGTCAACAGTACTTTTCAATCCCTTTCTGATTCCGGTTTGATAATACGTAAGATCACAAATGGCTGATTTTAACATGAATGATTAAAACAAAAGTTTATTACTACAAAAAATACATATTAGCACCTTTGTCACGACTCTTGAAATAGACCTTATGTGTTCTTAAATAAAGTCCCAGTTTTGTCGTCCAGATGACGACTACATATTTCCATTTTTAATCTGGCAAAATAGTTTAGTCACTAAAAAGAGGTGTGGATTTAAAATATTGTATGCTGCCAATGTTTCGCGCTTATTTCAATATCCCGCTTATTTTTACTGACAAAAACTATTTTCCTGATTATAGCTTTCCGGTCCTAAACAAACAACTTGCTCCATCTAGCAATGAAATGGATGGTTGCAGATGGCCAGTGTTATATGGACATTGTTAAAGTTAACATTTGATTGGTATATGAAATGCAATTGAAACTGTGCAACAAATGATACTGCGGTGTAAGCGATAAAATAGCAATTAACTTGATTAACTAAATATTACAGCTATAATAATAAGTGTAGGTAAACCGTAAAAGCTAAGTGAGATGGACATAATTCATAAATAAAAACTAAATAAGCAATATAGAGACGACGCTAATTTATACTTAATAATTTAAATTTAAAAATAATTATAGAGCAATATAGTAAGTAAATAATTTTCTGCATAAAGTAATTGAATGATTTGCGCCTGCAAAGTACTTATTTTTCTTTTAATGAATGCAATTCGTTTTTCGCTGTCGATTCGACAAAATGTGCAATATTACGAGTCTTTCTTTATAACTAAAGGACCATGCGTCAAAATTGCCCCAAGACCAACAAACATGAGAGTTGGATCATTAAATAGGTCTTTAACTTTACTTCATACCATTATATGGGCACGAAATCGAATTCCATTGCAGAACTGAGATATTCATATATTTGTTAGCGTGAATACGAGCTAATTCAGTACATAAAATCTGTAGATTTAGCCACTAGTTTGTTAGGGTAGCTGCAGCTACCAGCGATCACCCTTATTTGTATGTAAAATAAAGGCTGCTGTCAAAAGGAAAAAAAAACCAAATCGAGTGAGGTCGTTTACATACAATCACTTGTGCACATTCTTTTTTTTACACACTTCGGTGTCCTAATTATTAACGAACAGTATTTCTGATCGATTGTATTCACGCTCACAAAAATATGAATATCTCAGTTCTGCAATGGAATTCATCTGGGTGCCCATAGAATGAAATGAAGTAGATTGAAAGACCTATTCAACAATGTAACTTTTAGCTGTGTTGACTTTGGGGCAAACTTCCATACAAATCTGCCCATGGTCCTTTCGTAATCGTAATCTAGTAATCGTGCATAATCAAGTTTCCAATCACTAACGCTCAGCAGCGTATAGTAGTTTTCTCTGTCTATCACTATTTCTTATAAGGGTGACAAAAACAATTAGGGCAAGTTGCACCAATCGCACTTGACAAGCCGATCAACGTAAAACCAGCAGATTACTATGAATTTTACCATACCAAGAAATTTTGCGATCGATTTAACGCTGACAGGCGGTCTGGTGCAACTCACGTTAGTCGCCTTTAGTTATCGAATCACGATTGAGCGTTAGCGATTGGCATCTTGGCTATGCATCCAGATAACCCCCTTATTCATAAACGTCTCCTAACTTAACAAGCCACTAAGTTATGCAATCCCTTACAAGGCTAGGCACCTTTGACCATTATTTAAGGGCAAGCAGTACATGCCTGCACCTCTTATTATAATACTGTACAGTTTTCTGGAATAGATAGAGAGAGCTGGTGTTGCCATCTATTGAATAAGTTCAAGCCACTAAGTATATAGGATTTGTCCTTTACGGTCTTATCAATATCTATATAAGGTTCTGGTCTCACCACGAGCTACTAAGCTATAAACTATAGGTTATAAACACGAACAAAAGATACACATTCCCGTGTAAATAAAAGAGACACTGCGATACTCGCCCAGCTATCAGCTATCACCACCGGGCGAGTATCGTTGGTGGTTAGTGTTTCTTTTTTTACACAGGAGTGCGTATCATTTGTTCGTGTTTATAGCCCATAGTTCATAGCTTAGTAGCTCGTGGAAGACCGAAAGGGACAAATAATTCTTAGCGGCTTGCTGAGTCAGATTAAATTTCGAAAATCGAACGTCCGAATCGCATTCAAGTCCATTCCACTTAGCACCGGCCACCCGCACACCTGTAGAGCAGGTCGAGTATGTCGCGGCGGCGCGGCGGCGGCGCGGGCGCGGGCGCCGGCGGCGTGGGGGGTGCTCCGCCCGCCTGCCCCGTGGCGCGCCCGTACAGGTCGTCCTCCGTGCCTGACCGCACGTCGTCGATGTACGCCATCGACCGGTACCTGATTAAATATCCCAAAGTAACATCTAGTGTGCCGTGTGGTTACGGCAGTAAGAATACATTTGTCCCCACCCCAACTCCTCCTGCGGGTGTCGTAAGAGTCGACTAAGGGATTGAAGTGTCACTTACCATTATTTAATAAAAGATTGATGATGGGCAGCAGCGTCATCATAGTGGACACATTACTGCGATCGCCAATCCGCTTGCCCAGCGTGGCAATTATGGGCATTTACCTCCTAATGCGTCTATACGCATAGTTAATAGGAGAGGCCTACGTCCAGCAGTGGACTATTATAGGCTGATGATGATGATGATGATGAACATCTGGAACCTGACACTTTATTTCGTGTCCGCTTGACGTGAAATGCCCCTTAAGCCAAATTTCTCGTCACGTTTGCTCATTCAGGAGCATCTTTACCTTCTCGGTACGTGTTATCGACCGATGATAGTTGATCATACGCTAGTAAAATTACACAAACCAGAATTGTAAGTTAATTTAGTGCGACAGTTAAAACACCTACCATTTCGCACTCTAGTATCACTATTCTACATTGTCGACACAATACGATAAAGATGAAAATAGACATTTTATTCGTCGTTTAAACAATCAAAGATCAGCCTACCCCGTGGCGCCTTACAGATCGTCCTCCGTGCCTGACCGCACGTCGTCGATGTACGCCATCGACCGGTACCTGATTAAATATCAGGTCAATGCTGGTAAGACCAGGATAGTCCGTCTACCAACTGATTTCCACCCCTAACTTAAAATATAAGACGCTTATGACCAGTGATCGGTTTTTTAGATTCTCCCGGCGGGTCTCCTATTATAGGACTTGAAAAATAAACTTTAATTATATTGCCAGATTTTTGTTTCATAAAGTATGCTCTTGTGTGTATAATACAACAGTGTTAAATAAAATTTTATAGTCACACACGTAATTTTATATACGCGAAATTCCGCTAGGGGAAACCCAAAAAATCGATCACTGCTTATGACGGACTTTCCTTACAAATAAAATATGCCGGACTTACGCACACTGACCTTCCCAAAATAACATCTGGAACCTGATACTTTAAATTCGTGTCCGCTTCACGTGAAATGCCCCTTAAGCCTTTCTCGTCACGCTGGCTCGGTTTCGGGAGCATCTTTACCTTCCCGGCACATGTTAGCGACCGTTGATAGTTGATCATAGTATGTATGGTATCTACACTAGTAAAATTACACAAACTAGAATTGTAAGTTAATTTAGTGCGACAATTAAAGCACCTCCCATTTCGCACTCTAGTATCGCTATTTTACATTGTCGGAACAATACGATAAAGCCTTCTAAATGAAAATAGACATTTTATTCGTCGTTTAAACAATCAAAGATCAGCCTACCCCGTGGCGCCTTACAGGTCGTCCTCCGTGCCCGACCGCACGTCGTCGATGTACGCCATCGACCGGTACCTGATTAAATATCCCAAAATACACAACCTGACACTTTATTTCGTGTCTGCTTGACGTGAAATGCCCCAGCCTTTCTCGTCAGGTTTGCTCGGTTTCCGGAGCATCTTTACCTTCCCTGTACAAGTTACCGATCGTTGATAGTCGATCATAGTATATTATGGCATCTACACTAGTAAAATTACACAAACTGAAACTGTAAGTTGATTTAGTGCGACAATTAGAACCTCCCATTTCGGACTCTATCACTTATTTTACTTTGAATAGGCCGAATGCTGATATTTATGTCGAAAAAATACGATATACTTTTCGAGGCGAAAATATACATCTTCTTTGACGTGTTACAGAATCAAAAGTCACTTGGTGAAAACCTGAATTGTCTTTTGGACTTTGCGCTAAAACCATTTATAGGTGTTTTTCCTTTTCTCCGAACGTTTTTAGCTCGGATAAACAACTTTTAGCATAGATACCAACATTTACAAAATTTCATTTGGCCATTATCGGCGACAATTTAGAGAATCCCACTTATAAGTTTAATACCGCTCGAAACAAAAATATCAAACTGAAAGTCGCCTAGTACTCTGCATTAACTTTTGTAACCAGAGCACAGAATTAGATTTGGATAGAAGAAACAAGCTCATTCATTTGTATGGCGGCCGAGCGTGTCAGATTTTGTACTGAAGTTGTTACTTGCCTATGATTTTAAATATGTCTCAGGCCCTTGAGTATTCATATTTTTTTGTGTTGTTGCAATTAATATTACTTAAGGAGGCATTATTAATGTTTTTGTTCACTTCAACTTACAAAATTTGACGCCCGAAAGCTGCAAGCTGCGATTAAAGACGGATAACTCAGTAGATTTTACTGAGTTCATTTGACACGCTAAGTAGATAAGTTTGCTTGATCTATGGTATATATCATATCTGTGAACCAGAGCCTTATGCCGGTCGTCTCTAAATAGATGCTAACGATTATACATCTTGTGACTCGGAGATACGATCTGGAATTATTATACCTAGATATTTTTCCAGCAGGAACGAGAGATTGACAAAATTAAACATCGACATACCTAACAGTTATCGATGAGTATGTATGTATATCCTATTCTCATAAAGATATCAACTTCGTAAAACCAACCTTCGTAACCAAGAAATAGAGATCTTTTTTTTATCTAATACTTCATATGAATTATTTCCTATGTGGTTTTATTAGTCTTTGTTTTGATGGGTACTACTATATACAAGTAAGTAGTAAGTAAAATATACATTAGCATTATTGTTATCTATCTCTAAGTTACGGCACATTACATATTTATAAATTTCATTTATCGAGAACTATAAGACATCGATAACAGTTATGTCGATCATTTTGTCAATCTCTCGTTCCTGCTACAAAAAATCAAGATATAGGAATTATAGATATCTTTATACGTACATTTCGCTGCTAAAGGGCGCGCTGTACGCCCGCAGCAGGCGGTGGTCGCGCGCCACTTGCAGCACGAACTTGATGTTGAGGTCGCGCCACTCGCTCACGTCGTGGATGTTGTACGCGTTGATGTTCGAGAACGGCACGTCCTCTGTAAGTAATGTCCATGGTTATAACCTCTTTAGACGTACCTTTCGCTGGTAAAGGGCGCGCTGTACGCCCGTTCGTGCTGCAAACTTGATGTTGAGGTCGCGCCACTCGCTTACGTCGTGGATGTTGTACGCGTTGATGTTTGAGAACGGCACGTCCTCTGTAAGTTATGTCCATGGTTATAACCTCTTTAGACGTACCTTTCGCTGGTAAAGGGCGCGCTGTACGCCCGCAGCAGGCGGTGGTCGCGCGCCACTTGCAGCACGAACTTGATGTTGAGGTCGCGCCACTCGCTCACGTCGTGGATGTTGTACGCGTTGATGTTTGAGAACGGCACGTCCTCTGGAAGTTATGTCCATGGTTAACCTCTTAAGGCCCAATGTACATTACAATGTACACTCCATTTCAATGAAATTTAAATCTTTTATAAACGTAAGTCGCATACAGCTTAATAAAGTCGCATTTCCTTTGTTTGATTGATTGTACAAACAAAAGGATATTTACCGCGATTTCGAAAATAGTATGGTGAGCCTTACAAGGATAAGGGATTCGTCTTCGCGGATCGCTAAAGGGTACAATGGGACGAATGTGAAATATTGGTGTAATGTATGATGCTGCTAAATTAAATACATATATAAAGAATGGGTCATCTCGAAGAGAGAACCAAACCCATAATAAGATTTGATGCTACAGAATTTTGTATATGCACCCATGTTATTGACTCCTCGTAACGCACTAAAAATAATCGGAGCTAGCTGCCCTACTGCGAACTTCGAAATCCGCAAATTTCGAGCATTTGCCTCTGTCACTCTAAAGACGCCTTCGTTTGAGTAACAGAGACAAATCCTCGAAAATTTTTTTTCGTGATTTCGAAGTCACGGTAGTAAGTCAGATCCAATTACAGGCATCTACAGACTACAATGGATTAAAGCGAAATTAGAATGTCCGACAACGTAATTACATCAGTGTTTTGCTTGGCAGCTCGCCTGATGTAATCGAGATGATAATATTGCCTCGTGTAAAAAGCCATTTTCTATTAAAATCTCCCTGAACAATGTAATATTGTTACCTGGGTCTCCTAAGTCGTGTGGTATGGAGTCCTTTATCTTGAACTTGACAGTTTTGCCGTCGTACAAAGATTTCCTACACTTCTCAGTCTCCAGTGCTATGGTGTCGCGAAACATGTATTGCAAAACTACCTGAAAATTATAGGATATGTAAAACTACTTAATATATTTTATACTAAAAGAGTATAACTAACATTCAATCGTCATCTTTATTGTTTCAACTGCCTGTCATTCGGTTAACTATTATTTCTAATGAAATTCTCACGAATGTGATGATGGGGTCAAAATTGTAATAAAAGTAGAAAAGTAATTCGACTCACTTGTAAATTAGGCCAAAGTTGTGCTAAAGCAAACGATGCATAAAAATGTACGTCATACGTATTATACATCCTATATTCGTGACCCTCTAAATATCCAAAAAGACCGAAGTCGTGTCTGAAAAACAAAAACGTATAATTTAGTTTGAAGATTCATTTAGAGATAAGTATTACTTGGATTAGAATATTAAATGTGAGATAACTGTGTAGACTAAGATATGATTGTCTTTCTAAATTAACACCTGCTGAAGATACGTGAATAAAGTATTGATTGGTATTAATTAATCATGTAGATATCATAATCATGTAATACGCTAAGGCTTCTAATTATACAATCGCACCTGTTGTCAAGGCAGCCACATATGATATAGTTTGCTAAAAGAAAGTATGCTGCACGCTCTACTAACATGATTAGCGGGTGACCTACCATGGCAAGGCCACATAACTGTCAAAAAATCATAGTTTTGTAATTTTTTATGCTATTAAGCTGTGATGACATAAAAACGTAATTTAGGTACAGTCGAAGACAAAATAAGGGGTATACAAAAACGTTCAAAAATATGTCCCAGTGCACTCTAATTCTGTGTAATAAGAACGTCGTAACATATTTATGAACGGATTCTTTCGATACTTATTTTTGCACTTGACTGTACTGGCCTACTACCGCGAAAATCGAAATTCGTAAATTTCGAGAATTTTTCTCTGTCACTCCAACGAGTCGTCATTAGAGTGAGAGAGACAAATCCTCGAAATTTACGAATTTCGATTTTTGCGGTAGGGCCGCTGGTCTCATCGTCAGCTACTAAGCTATGAACTAATCGGCTATAAACACGAACAAAAGATACGCAGTCCCGTGTAAATAAAAGAGAAACAGCGATACTCGCCCGGCGGTGATAGCTGATAGTCTCTTTTTAACCGACTTCAAAAAAAGGAGGAGGTTCTCAATTCGACTGATTTTTTTTTTTTTTTTTTTTGTATGTATGTATGTTACCTGATATCTCTGAGAATAGTGAACCGATTCTAAAATTTCTTTTTGTGATCGAACGTGTATGACCCCGAGATGGTCCCATTGGCACCAAGTTGGGGTCTGATGATGGGATCCTGGAGAAATCGAGGAAACTCTTCAAATGTTGTAGGCACACATGACATTTTTCATTTATTTTCGAAGACTAATCAAGTATTTGCGTCTAGTCATGAATGTTTTAAGTTGGTGATCTGATGATGGAAGGTACAACTCCTTAGCAATTAGGAGTTGGGGGATAATTCTTTAGGTATAACATATTTCGTGTATTTTGGAAGCTATTTAAGTATTTGCCTTTAGGTGGTCATCCTTTCATGTTGGTGAGCTGATGATGAAAGGTACAACTCCTTAGAGATTAGGAATTGGGGGACAATTCTTTAAATATAACATATTTCATGTATTTTGGAAGCTATTCGAGTATTTGCGTTTAGATGTTCATCCTATCATGTCAGTGAGCTGATGATGGAAGGTACAACTCCTTAGAGATTAGGAGTTGGGGGATAATTCTTTAAATATAACATAGTTCGTGTATTTTGAAAGCTATTTGAGCATTAGCCTTTAGGTGGCCATCGTCGCATGTTGGTGAGCTGATGACGAAAGTTATAACTCCTTAACGATTAGGAGTTGGAGGATACTTCTTTTAATATAACCAGTGATCGGATTAGGTAGTGCCATTTCGGGTGAATGACCTTAAACATTATACTTAACATGGATAAGCCTCGGGATCCTGGGACTTATATTTTTTTACAGAACATTTTCTCATAAATTGAAGAAACATGAAAAAATAAAAGGATATTGTAATTGTGAATACATCTTTTATTTGATGTTTTTATAGCTGCTACTAACAGTAGTAGAAGCAAAAACAATTATCAAAGAAAACTCTATGACTGCTCTACTTTAGACCACCAGAACCTCAGTCCAGTTAGAACGAAATCAAAGTCCAGTGAGATCGGCCAAAAGAGTCCCAGTAAGAGCGTCTCAAAGTCCGGTTAAGAAGTAAAAATGATTGGTTTAACCAATCTTTTAACTACGAGTGTGACATTAACAACTAGAAATATTAATAAAGGCACACATATGACAAAATTAGCTATTGTGGAAAAATACCCTTAAACCATGTTCGATAAGTTCGTCAGCCTCCGTAGCCTAGTTGGTAGTGACCGTGCCTACGAAGCTGGAGGTTCCGGGTTCGAATCCCGGCGAGGGCATTCTTTGTGTATTTATTTATCACAAATGTTTGTTCCTTGGTCATGGCTGTCTATGTATTTAAGTATCTATATCTATCTATCTATTATATATATCGTCGCCTGGTACCCACATCACAAGCCTTAATTGAGCTTACCGTGGGACTAGGTCGATTCGTGTAAGATGTCCCAAGATATTTATTTTATTTATTATTTATTTATACGTAAAATTAGACTAATTTTTATCAATATCAAACTGAAAGTAAACAAAATAACTATAAAATTGTAAAATTTCGAACAAAAATTTTACTTTTCATTTTAAATGTCGGGCTTAGAAGTTATGTCCACACTAAGATAACGTACCGAAGTCCCGCGAAATGGCACTACCTAATCCGATCACTGAATATAACAACTGTCATACGTTTTCGAGATATATTCAAGTGTTTGCTTAGTAGTTATGACATGTTGGTTAGCGGTTAGTGATTCTTTAAATAATAAAGGCATGCTAAAGCTGTTACCTATAATCCCTTTACATATATCTTTACATCTATACATTTCTCAAAATTCATTAAATTTATATAATTGTTCTGACTATTAGAGACTTCATCTCTAGTTAATGTACTATATCTGTATTTATATTAAATCAAATTTATGTTTCGTTTTTAATTAATGCATGTTAGCTGTAAGATGTTATAAAACTATTATTTAAATAAAATATTTTAAAATAAAAATAAAACCGCCTTCAAAAATTCGCCCGAACTAAAAAGTTAAAAATAATTTTAGTTCCTACTTCTTGGGATTTCCTACCCAAACCTTTAAACCTTTTACCCTATTCATTGAAATAAAATATTATGGCTAGGTATTCTACAGATTTCTTAGAAGTTTTTAACTTTTTAGTTCGGGCGAATTTTTGAAGGCGGTTTTATTTTTATTTTAAAATATTTTATTAATTTGGTGATTATATTTACACGGGAGTGCGTATCTTTTGTTCGTGTTTATAGCCGATAGTTCATAGCCTCGTAGTTTGCGGTTTGACCAGTGTCTGACCCTTCTATGTTTTTTTGTTGCTATCAATTTATTTATAACCAATATCCGTTGGAAACGCATTAATTTACGGCAATTTGAACCTTATATTGGGAAATACTGCTTACCTAGGATCGCCTTCGGGGTATTCCTCTGTCACGTCGAACCAAATGGTCCCGCCATCGGCGACGTAGTAAAGCTCGTTCATTAAGGCACTTTTTAACCAGTCTGGTATATTACTGAAATTAATCGATTGTTTATTTTAACACTGGTAGCCAGTGTATCTAACTGTTAAAAGCAGTAATATTGCTTCCCTGGCCAATCAACTTTTCGATCGACATATTTTCTGTTTGCTGCGTTACTTTTCATGAACTTACATGTACGTCAGTGTGGGGCCTAACGCATGAACAATTTACAAGCAGTTCTTCTATCAAACTTGATGAAACTGTCACCTGCGTTACGGGACAAAATAGTGTCGATCGAAAAGTTGATTGGCCCCCCTATGGAAAACAAATCGCTGGCTATGTGACACAACCTCCAAATTGTGTCATAAAAATATATTTCTGTCTAAAACACATACATTTCATATACGCGGTTGAGTCATACAACCATCGAAATGCATCTTTCAAATCAGTCTTTAAGCTGGTGGCTATGGAACACTGGTGGCTAATGTGAATTGACAGTCGACAAATTTGAAACGATAATTCCCGTGAATTGCAGTTCATGGATGACTTACCTATTAGTCAGAATAGGATCTTGCCACTCTGCGAGTTGCTTCTCCCAGTTCTTATAATTCCTAAGCGCATAGGCGGCAATGCTAGCGCCGGCTATGCCGTCGCTGCCAAAGTATTTCGTATAATATCTGTTGAAATTAGAGATCAATTATTTATTTTTCTCAAACATGCAATGAAATGTTGTCATTATGTTCGTCATAATAGGCTTTAAAGTATGACGTTGCAGGCAGATGACCTCGAGATAATAGTAAAGGATTTTGAATTTAACGGCCTAGGCCGGTAAATAATATTTTGTTTTAAACATGGCGTCGGTTTTCATAAACAGGCTAAACAGCTAAATTCTGTTTTTTTGATTGTCATATTTTTTATTTCATTGCATATGTTTGAGAAAAACACTATACATGCCTCGCCGTGAAATGGGCTTACCGGCTTCGTATCACTGCCCATACCTACTCAGCCGGTAAGCCCATCTTTCATATATTTCATTTATCAAATAATTTTTTAAATTAATTTTTTCATAGGTATAATTATTATTGGCTATGTAGTTTTCTGAGGGTATGCAATGCATTATATATTGTCCCCTGATAGCCGAAAGTGTGTGAGATAACATTTGTGCAGTTTTATGGATCAACAAAGCCTAATGCTTTCGTCCGCAACAAGAAAAATGAAATACAAAAAAAAAAATGAATGACACGAGTGACATTGTCAACGTATAGATTTTTTTTCTATTTCATTGTACTGATTGCGAACAAATGTATTAGGCTCTATTCATGCTTAAAACTGCAACAATGTCACCTCGCTCACTTAAAAAAATATTATTAACAATTTATAGGAAATACAAATAAAAGAGCTGCATTTCCTTGGACTTAAAAATTACGGCTATCAAAGAAAAATATAATATTCAAATGTTCGGAAAATTTTAGATAGCCAACTTAGTTTCGAACAGGTAATAAAGATTACCTTCTATGGATTTTCTTGTCTTTCTTATATTTAATAATAGGCATATCCCAAGCGAGACAGAACTCCGTCGTCCCTGTTCCGCCCGGGTCGAGTGATATGACGCTTGATAGTCCTACGGAATCACCTGTTGGCAATACAATATACTTACTTGTTATTCATAACAGGAAAGATATAAAGCATAACAAATATACAACACAAAGTTTATAATGCCAATGAGATTTAAACCAATAGTATTTTTTATTCCATTTTACTCTAGCTCTCGCCTCACCTCACAACACGCTCACTATTTGAAGGGGACATTACTTGAAGTAGCCACGCTTAGTTCTTCACAAATAGGCATGACGACTGGCAAGTCAAATCAGCATCTTTTTTCGAACTGTCAAAACGATCACCACTATGGAATTTTATACGAAATACTCAAAAGTGGCGTCATGTTTGAGTACCTACTGCCAAATGACCTACTCTTTTAAGTTCTTTTCAATTTATTAAATAGAAGTTCTGTACAAAAATTACTGCAATCTACACCTTAGTAATAATTTCTCCGTGTTATGTCGTGCATAATATTAAATAATTTATTTTAACTACAGTCATCATCCCTATTGTAATGAAAACTCACACTTATAAATCTTCTTAGTTTTTTCCTTTTTCTGTTCAACTTTCGGTTCCGACTTGTCGGGGACTTTCGGCGGCGGCGGAGTTAGGCTGGGATCCGGCCCCAGTTTTCCGTGCTTCTTCAGGCACTCCCACACGTAGCTCGACGTCTTCGCTGAACTCCATAGACAATACCCTTCGTGTATAGTCTCGTTGTCGTGCTTTTTCTTCGCCACAGTGAATGTACAAGACGTATCGCCGACTTTTTGCTCTAACGACACGCCACATGTGTACTCTTCTGAATATCTCTCCAATTCTAGTTTAGCTGTAAATTTTGAACAATTTTGTAAGCCAGGACTTAGGTGTGAGAAGTGTGAGCACGTAAGATAAAAATGAGTTGATGCTATGTTGAATTGCACTTTCTATCGAGCGAGCATGTTACCATAATTCTATCGTCGTGATTAGATTGTAGAACCGTGAAATGAATTCTTAATTCTCTGCTCCTACAACTAAATCTATAAATTATCAATATTTACCTGTATAAATAAGTCAAATGCCAAGTTGAACGTTTAATACGATTTCGAACTTTTAAGCTGATTCGTGTCGAATCTATGCCTGGGCCAGTTATGACCAACGGCGTTTAATCTTACAATATTTATGTATGATATGATATAGGTACCATAGAGTATTTTGAATAATGGTACAACTAAATATGTCGTTGAGATTGCCAATGCCACAGAACAGAAAAAACAGTGTTTTTTTATTATACCCACATGTGCAAATTTAAGATTGGATAAATGAAGACTGTAAACATTATGTACCTACCTACTTTGAATTGATTTTTCAGTTTCTGAAATTGTACAAATAACGGAATTGGCATTCTCAACGACAATATGCAATATACCAATTTGCGCTTGTGTAAAAAAACATTAGCTTCGCAGTAACTCTCTACACGAGGTTTACCTGCGATTGTTATGTTATGACCTTTGGTTGCTCGGACGACATTTAATTTTATGTTATTATTAACCGACTTCAAAAAGGAGGAGGTTTACAATTCGTCGAAATCTTTTTTATTATTGAAATTGCTTAAACAGTGAAGCTTTTGCACCTATTTGATATCGTATCAAGTATTTTATCGCAGACGCCACGTGGTAAATCACGCAGATAATACATAATATAGGCATTCATTAATTACCGTGATATAACGTGATATCTACCTAATATTCGGCAAGATCACTGATAATGTTATCGTGTACAGCTTTATACGATAACAGCAGGAAGTAAGCACTTGAAGTTTGACAATTGGATGAAATACAGTATTATTAGTACCGATAAAATCTAACTAATATAGTATACTTCGGAAGTTCGAACAATGTAGTCTAACCCACTTCATCATCTCATAACTTAGCAAGACGATAAGAATTGTTTGTCTGATTCGGTCTTATTAATGAGACGGCTTGTTAAGATACGTTGTTGCCCCTTTTGACGAATTGTCTTAAATCACGTACACAGGATGATAATTTAATAGAAATAGGCACATGGATATGTATGGACGTGCACGAGTTTAATATATTGGTATGTCTACACATCAAACGCTTTTATGAATTTGCTCAGATAACAATCAGAATTACGCTGGATGGTATAAAATGAGCAAACAGCTATATCACTTAAAAATCGGTTATTAGACGGGTTTACAACGACTGAGCCGCCTCGCGAGGATATTGCTGCGCTAATCAGCTCGGTCATTATAAATGGGAGAATATTCAGCTTATTTAGAGATTGCGATGCGTGATAGTAGATTGATGATGGGTAGCGGCGTCATCTTAGTAGACACGTTACTGCGGTCGCCAATCCGCTTGCCCAGCGTAGCGATTACGGGCATTTACCTCCTAATGCGTAACGCTAAGTTAATAGGAGATGCCTAAGTCTAGCAGTGGACAGCTATGCTATTCTCTTATTCACACATTCGACGCTGCGTTCGTCAACGAGCTCGACGTCGAGACAGCCTTGTCTAAAATCCTAGCTGTTTGGTTTGACATTAGGAAACGAGGCTGTGAGCGAAGTTGTGGGCGAGTTCGTCGCTGTTTTTCGTTAGAGAATACGAAGTTCGTATATTAAACGTCAAACTCTCGACGTATTGTAGATCCAGCTCACGCCGCATTCGTCGCCGAGCACTAGTGTCGTTTATTTTTAGGCTCGTTTTTAGCGCTGGCAGCAAGGCGGTTTCCTTAGTGAATAACACTGCTGAGATAGACTGATGGTGTGATAATGTGAACCGTTAATTTTGCGATAGTTCGTATTCGTAATAAAGCACTGACCTAAATGTTTCTTCTTCTTATTCGCCCTGAGCGGTATCTCGGTCCAAGTTTGAGTAATACTGACATCCCTGTGTTCATTGCTGGTGTTGGTTGCTGTGAACACGAACACGGCACAAGGTAGACTGCTGTCCTGAAATGTTATTAGCATATTATATTACGTAACATAAAAAAGGACTAAGGAATTGAAGTGTCACTGGTCATTCTTTGATAGAAGACTGATAATGGGCAGCAGCGTCATCATCATCAACCATCATAGTGGACACATTACTGCGATCGCCAATCCACTTGCCCAGCATGGCGATAATGGGCATTTACCTCCTAATGCGTCTATACGCATAGTTAATTGGAGAGGCCTACGTCCAGCAGTGGACTGAGATAGGCTGTTACAGTGAGTAATGTGTAACAGCTTACCCCCTTATTCATAAACGTCTGCTAACTTAACAAGCCGCTAATAATTGTTTGTCCCTTTCGGTCTTAACATTGTGTCCATAAGAGCAAAAGGGACAAACAATTATTAGCGGCTTGTTAAGTTAGCAGACGTTTATGAATAAGGGGGTTAGTGTTCATGTGTTATATCCAACGGATGATTTCCTGTAGATACCTTACTTCGTATAACATACATTTATTATACCTATTTAATATTTTGAAAGCTTTCAGGTAACGCAAAGTTCTATTATGCATACATTAAGACTACGAAGTCTAACGTACCTATATTTTCCAAAGAGCTAGGAAACGTAGTATTTCTGTCATTAAATTAAATGATCGCATTAGGGATACAATAAATTAAATATAAGCAAAAATAGCTGACGTAGGTAGCCCAAACTAAAGTGAAACTGAACAGGATTCTTAGCCAAGTTGCCAATCGCTAACACTTAGTAGCGTATCGTAGTTTACCCTCTCTGTCACTTTTTCATATTAGTGCGACAAAGACAGTTAGCTGCCTTTCGTTTACGATCGACGATTAAGCGTTATCGACGATTAGCGATTGGCAACTTGTCTAAGAACCCTGGACTGAAAATTTCTGCCGCATGCCTGACGACTGACGCCTTATGGGCTAAGGCAACCTAGTCGTTCCTTCAAAATCGAGTTCGGTGTTACGGTAGACATCGCCATCATATTAAAGAAACGCGTTTATCGTTGACTGATGGGACATTGAAGGCCCCGGGATAGATCGAATAAAAATAGGGAGACGCTTTGCCAGCAGTCAGCCACTATACCTGCGCTAATATAAATAATAATAAATAAATAAATAATAAATATCTTGGGACATGTTACACAAATCGACTTAATTCCACGGTAAGCTCAATTAAGGCTTGTGATGTGGGTACCAGGCGACGATATATATAACAGATAGATACTTAAATACATAGACAGCCATGACCAAGGAACAAAATATTTGTGATAAATAAATACACAAATAATGCCCTCGCCGGGATTCGAACCCGGAACCTCCAGCTTCGTAGGAAGGGTCACTACCAACTAGGCTATGGAGGCTGATATTAAATGAATTAAGATGTTTAAGTATCTTGAAGAAATATTATTTTCCAAATAATTTGACTTGGTTAGGATCAAACTGGACCAAGTTTTATGGAAACGAAATTTATGCACAACTAGTTAGCACTATGTCGGGACTTAGCTAGAAAAGAAGGTTAACAATAACCTAATTGGAGTGATTCATAAAAGCTAATTATCGTTAATTGTAGCGATCCAGCGAACAGCTACATCACTGTTGCTACAAAATTTGATATTAACACTTTTAATTAAGTAAACAAAGGAGCTTTAAGTGCAAATTATAATATCCTTGGCATAGAACTATGTATGCCCCATTCCTACATTATATAACTGCTATACATATTACATATATTCGACACTGACTGTTATGAAAATTTAAATAATTTACGTCAACATGAGAAAAACGTTGACTTAAGTCTATACTTTTAGGTATTTAAATAAACATAAACAACATTTACCCTCCTTAAGCCATTTGAGGATAGGTGGGAAAGGGAAACATGACACTTTTTCGGTTCCAGATGGTTTTGTACTTGGTTGGTTAATCAATAACTTTTGTAACTACCAAAAAATGTACAAATTGTTTGTTTACCTTTTTATTACCTAAAAGTACAAACTATAAACTAAGATTGATTCCGTATAATTAATCTCATGGTGCGCATTGAATAATCATGTTTTTTTTTTATCTTTTAATGAATGATTCCACGCACATTATAATTATAATACGCATACAATACGATACAACTCTTTATTGCACCTCAAAGACAAATCCAAAACAAATAATAAAAGTACATGTTTGAAAGAAGTAAACAAATCATACTGATAATAGTTAATTCAAGTCTGTCTTGTGAGGGGCCAAAGTAATTAATTAGTATGTGGGGCACTTGCATTGAGTTACACAGAACCAATTATGGTGATTGGAGCAATATGACACAATCTGATGCAATGTTTCTTTCTAGTTGAGTAGAGTACCTCTTGTGTTTACTACCTATACGAGTATATACAGGGTGTTTTTTTTTCGACCGTTCAAATTCTACGTAGTGAATGTGTAGGTCATACTCACCAACTTTTACTATGGGGACAAAGTCGAAATCGCGAAAAAAAAATCAGCTGTTTCATACAAATTGGCGGCATTACGCCGGCCGAAATCTATGAAACAGCTGATTTTTTTTTTGCGATTTCGACTTTGTCCCCATAGTAAAAGTTGGTCAGTATGATTCACTACGTAGAATTTGAACGGTCGAAAAAAAAACACCCTGTATATTATATTCCGTGTGACGAATATGAATAAAAGGTACAAAAATATGGCTGACTTTCAATACAATTTGTTGTCTTTGACACATAATGAAACGCTTTCGTAGATTTATTTTTACGTTAATCCTCATACATATTAATAATTTTAACTAAAAATGTATGTCAACTCAAGGTTTAAGGTTTTTAGTTGGTGATAAAAGCAAGATTGTGTTCCGAAAGTGTGTGATTATGAAATAATGCAAGTTTTTAGGTTTGTTTACATTTTTATAGTTTTCTACTGGCCCACGGCATATGTATTTATGTAGGTATTAGAACGTCATATTAATGATAGAGTGGTATGAATTAATTTTTATTTTTAAAAGGCGTCTTTAACTAGTGTGACATCACAACTAGTATTTGTTGGTAACATTTATTGACCTGATAAATATTTAATACATTATATTACTTGTATTATAAAATGCACTTTCTCCACTCCATCCAAAATAAAGACAACTCTAGTGAACCAAACTTAATAAAAATGCTCTCTCAGAGTAATTGAAGAGTTCTTAAGAAAAGTGGCTTTCAGTCTCCATTAATCCAAAATATTTTTCTCAATCACTTAGCCAAGCCCTTGATTAGATTACAAGCTAAGATGCAAGGATACATTCGAATGAGGCTTTCTTAAGTTAGGTGATGAGAACTCTTCATAAAATCTTGTATGTTATTAACTTACAATAATTTAGGTAACTTGCAAGATTTTATTAGGTACTTACATACAGCCCACAGGTAGTAAATAAATGTCTTTAAAATTTGACAAGGGGTTTTACAACCCACAACAACTGACCTTATAATTGTGTGGAATAACAGGAGATATTTGCCGACACACTAGCTTGACCCCATATTTGGTGAGGTCATAGGTTGTCCATGCTCTGGGATAGAGGGCTGTGTATTGGCAATCTGCTCCAATTAAATTCCATTCCCAAGATGATGGTGACCTCTTTGGTTTGCTATGAATTTTCAAATCATATCAATAACAAAATATTAGATATCTTGATGACATAACACTACCTAAATATTCTCATATATTATAATGCAATTTAGATTACTTAGAAATGCAGTGGCTATAAAAGATAAAGTTTGAAATAGTAGACTTTGATACTAATTAATTTGTCTTGCAGGATTAAATAAGCAGATAAGATACAAAATCATCAATCAGGAATAAGCCTACATTACGACTTACTTGTAAGTAGATAAAACAGATTGGAATATAGTTTCATTATTGGCATTCCTGATATTGACAATGAACTGACACTCGGGTACTGTGATGTGGTCATAGATGCCAGGATAGAGCTGGAAGCGGCAGAATTCTCCCTTGTATCCTCTTCCTATTGTGCCACCACCAATTCCCCCAATTGGGCAGCCTGAAAACAGAGATAATTTGTTTTAGTAGGTAACAAATAAAATTGTGCTAAAAATATATTAAGTTCAATAACAATATTATCTAGTAATTATGTACAAAAATTGTCAACTTTTTTGAATTAATTTATTCAATTATGTGATGTAATCAAGTATATAAATTGTTGGAATATAAAAGTTGTGAACATTAGTTCAGGTTAATTAAAATTCTAATTTTATAATAGGAGACCTAAAGTAAATAATACCATCATTATAAAATAACCTAACACAAGAAATTCAAAATATTATGACAAAGTTAAACAAGGTTAAATACCTTGTTTAACTTTGTTAAAATATTATGAAAAATATAAAAATCTGTGTAAAAAAAAAAGATTAATAACCACTAAACAAAACTTACCATACATCCTTTGGGCTGATATCATATGAATGTAGTCCATAATAGGTTTCTTCTTGCTTATTTTTTTACCAACATAATACTTTAAGTATCTGCAAAATGTATAATATTAAGCATTTTGATTTAATATATGATCTAAAGGCCTATTCTGAAATAATAAGGTTCCAGTCTAAATAAAAAAAATCACTTACCTTGTCGTAAGAGGCATCATTTCAAACATTTGCTTAGCGCTTGGTACAATAATTTGTTTGCTTTGTAAAGGATATTCATGATTTAAAGCCAATTTCAGGCCGTACTTAGGGACTTGGTTCTTTTCTTGATCGCCGATTGTATCCATTTCCATTTTATAACTAACTACAGCCTGGTCCAGATGTTTTCTTTGAAACTCTAAATGTTTGAAATATTATCGGTAGCGGCAATGATTCCGGAAGTCCACCTTATCAGCAGTACACGAACTAACTAAAAAATGAGATTACGTTTCGCGTCTGCTTCAGCCCGTTCAGCCCTCAGTACCTCTCGGTCAACTCGACTGTCACGTCACGTCTGACGTCTGTCACTATCGACCGTCAGCTGTCAATTGTGACACTTGTCCTACGTATGTCAGAGTCATGGAGTAAACCATAGACTTATTAATTTAATAGACCGAGTCTATTATATCTGTGGGTGACGCCAGCAATGCCTGTCAACGATCTTTGTTTGGCTATACTAGTCAGGGCTGCCAGATCGTATAATTGGATGCAATTTTTGTATAATTTGGCTGCTCT
>JALPQI010007242.1:0-47158 GCA_025490895.1 Thaumatotibia leucotreta | reverse complement strand
GAAAAACAATCACACGTGGTACAATACGATGGTAAGTTGTTTGCCCGGTTATATTTAGTTATTGACGGTGTACCTTTTCGAGTTCCGAAAGAGCTAATGCTGCATCTACCCAGCTGGTGCGGATATATAGATCGGCGCTGTGGCGCGCCTCTGCCGCGGAAGGGCTCTCACGAGTAGAAGACACTATCCGAGGATTCGAAGGAGCCTCGGAATCGGGAGCCACCATGATCTCGGGGCCAGGCTTGTCACCAGTATCCTCATGAAGACGGCCGGAGTCCGTCTAGCGGCAAACGCTGTCATATCACTCGCCGCCACATAACCACACACTTGTACACCGTAATTCGTCACTTCTATCTAGCACTGTACGGTTCGAAACATGGAACGGCACCGAGTTTCGTTACAACTGTAACGCACGCAACACACGCGTGTCGACTTTAGCGCGACTCGAGCAACACTGACTATTTGTTGAGCCGCCATCATGATTCTGTAGGTTATGTTGCCGTTCTGGAGAACGAAAACGAACGAACGGTGGCGGAGGCGCCCGAACCGCTCGCTTGGGGACCACACACGTGATAAGGCCGTCTCGCTCTCGCAGTGAAGGGGTGGGAGGCTGGGAGAGAGGAGCAGAGGGTGGACGAAAAATAAACAGCTCTGACTGTCGACGGATCATTAACTGAAAATGCTGCAATCAACAACAAGCCCCAGTTAGAGAAAGTAATTAAACATTTTAATTTGATGACTAAATTTGTATTCGTCAAATAATTTGTTCATATCTTGACGCGGGCAGTAAGGCTGGCCGTTTCGAAAGAAACAAATGGTGCATTGCATATACACTGTTGACAGACCAACAAAAGTCTTGTTTACCTGTACTCAGACGTTATTACAAGTCCACAGTTATCACAAAGAGAGGGCGTATGCTAGTCAAACATGCCCTCTGTATACAGATAATAAAGGCGGATCAAACATTCGGACGCACCATATCATTTTGTTTACAGAGTTTTCTGAGTAAAAAGTCGGACGAGCGCCCCCGGCGGGGCGCGGCGGCTTGGCCCTTTGAAGTAACCGACATAAAACGCCGCCGGCGGTGATTTAACTAATGAATTTATATAGCGGGCGTGCCGTCCACAGGCCGCCGTCCACCCCTGCCGCGGACACTTCTAGTCCTAGAGACATCAACTATCAACTCTGCTTGTAGTAGGAAACACCTTAACTCCTCTCAACCCAAGAAACAGCAGCCTACCTAAATAAATGGTCCTTCGAACCGTCTCTCGATCCTAACTTGGAGTTTCAGGCAAGCAAGCAACCAGGGTGCAATTACACAAAAGATCCCAATGGGTCGAAGTGTATGTACAAGGGCCCCACTAATAAGATAAGATACCTAGTAAATCAATTGTATAATGAATCATCGTACCTACCTACTGTAACGGGGTTTCATTCATCGGGATTGAGTTATCAATACTCAAGTATATGTTCTTAACGTCTCATAACAACATACGAAACACACACGTACATACCCTATCATAAACCAAATGGCTCCCTTGGAGACACGATTAAATGCAATCAATTGGACTTTTTCCACTACGCGCCTTGCGTGCGGTATGAGCCCACGTCAGTTTGACGAATGTGTCAACGACGAAGCAAAGCACCGCGGTACACCTCCTGAATCGACAACCGTTTTGGCAACACGCGCGCTGAATAAATTCTCCGAAACAATTAAAACGTATGCCCGATACGAGTACAGGTTGATTTTATCGTGGACGAATTTAAATATCGGCACCCGGCACGGATCGGGAACATGCCTGGGCCCGTATAGGCTTGAATTTAGAATGCAAAGGATCTGGGACTTTCAACCAACCTGAAGCCTCGGTAAAACCGACATGAATTCAAATGAAGGGTGTCCACTGTCCAGCCAGCTGCAAGTTCTGAATTTAGTATACTCCATTTCAAATACCATGGTCCGCTGCCACATAAAACTTTGCAGTGGCATCGGGCCATGATATTGGAAATGGAGTATAGGTATCACATCATCAGCCTGTGATAGTCCACTGCTGGACGTAGGCCTCTCCTATTAACTATGCGTATAGACGCATTAGGAGGTAAATGCCCATAATCGCCACGCTGGGCAAGCGGATTGGCGATCGCAGTAATGTGTCCACTATGACGACGCTGCTGCTCATCATCAATATTTTATCAAATAACGGTCAGTGACACTTCAATCCCTTAATCGACTCTTACGACACCCGCAGGAGTTGGGGTGGTGACAAATGTATTCTTACTGCCGTCACCACACTGCCAGGAGTAGGTATACTATATTATAATAATTATAGCTTGATTTGTTATTGACCTACAGAACGTAAATAAAGTGTAAGAACTCCCTGAACACCAGTTAATCCAAACTGGAATTTAATTTTTAGTGACCTATAACTGAAACCGAATTAAATTTTAGATACCTAGCAATACTACATTTTTTTAAGGTTGTTTACAAATTTTATACACATAAATATGAAATCGAGTTTTATTTTTCAATTGCTAATAAGTACCCCTCAATCTCTCTCTCAACCTGAACACGAACTCTTAAGCCACTTCACTTACCTACTGTTCTGAGCGAGAATTCGCGTGTTCGTGGGCTGACGAACGAACATTTTGCTTTGTGAAATCCTGTTTTCATCTGTCCTAGAACGAACGAATGCTCGTTCAGAACAGTAAGTGAAAACGTGCTTTACGTTTCAATTGTTTCACAATCCTCGAATAAACATATCCGTCAAATTAAATTATCATTATCCTTTTTTCCTAGGCATATAAAAGAAAATGACAGCTAACATTCATCTGACAGATACATTTTATTCAGGTATAGTGAAACAAGCCTACGATAGCGAAGGGAGTACTGCTGTCAATCGATTTAAAATAGGAGCTAGAATGTCACAGATGCCACAATGGCCGTCGATAAACTCCGCTAAGGGTGCACTAAATTGAGTTTGAACAGTCGGATTAAGATCTCAAGCCACACCTGACGACATCTCGATTTCACGGGCTCCTTCCAGGAACTCCCCTGATAGAGGTGTAAATGTCGCTATTGAAAATATTTCGCTTAAAGAAATGAATGCAGGGGCAGATAGATCGATGCGCGATTGTATTCCAACAAAATATTCGAAATAAAATTTGAAAAGCGACACATAAGAATTTCATTTCGTAACGTATTGAAATAGAAACTTTGGTCTCAATGGGTTCATTTTAGTCGAACATTTTGACACTTCGGCCAAAACGCAGCAGGGAGCCCGCAGTCATATATTCTAAGAAGCTCGCGTGAGGTAAGCTCGAGCGGGTGATTTGTTTATAAACGTTAACATTTCAATAAAAAAAATATTTTAATAAATATTCATCTTTCTAAGATGGCTCTATTTTTATACAAAAAACAATTGACATAAATATCATATATGAATTCATTACGCACTATTACTGCATAAATATGGCCGCATTTACTTCCTTTCGGATGTTTATTTGCGCAAACATAATAAAAAAACTTTGATTGATACAGAAATCACGTTATAATTAAAAATACCTACATTTAACATTAACAATAAATTTTATAAGAATTGACAATATGTTATCTGAAATTATATGAAACGAAAAACGAAATATTAAAATTCCTATTAGGTAAAAATATTAATCTGTAATTAAAACATCTCTACAATATTATCGTGCGATATTGTCATTCTGGGACGTTATAATGTGATGTAAATTTTCATGTGAAACGAAATTCTTCAAGGGTAGGTACCTATAGTCTACGAAACAACGTACAATAACTCAATCGATTCTATTAACGAAACAGAACAGTTTTCAGTTTTTCAGTGCGTGTTAAAACACCTTGTATATTTACACAAAAATGTTGTATACAGGGTGATCGTGAGTAAGTATACTGACAGACTTTATCAATACATTTTTTATGTCAATAGAAGTGAAAAATATTATGTGACATATATTATGTCATTTTCGGACAAAAAAAAATTTTAGACTTATGATGAAAATAGTTTTTTGAAAAACCTAAGCCGAATCCAGAAAAGTTCATTATGACATTATAGTCCCAAAATGTGGGTCAGGAATACTTACAAGTTTATCGGGTAACTCACTATCCATCCTGTATATTCTATTATGTACTCTTAGTGGTCTGGAAGGAATACACCTTTCAAGTTTGTCGGGTTACTCACTATCCACCCTGTATAATATAATTATGTTTTCTTAGTAGTGTTTTGAGATGTTTCATCCTGTAGTCCTTCCGTCGTTGAAAAGCCTACAGTAATGTGATATAATATTGTTAATTTGTGTTTCATCTATGGCCAATCTGTGGAACATAAAAAAGAAATAAATAAAATAAAAAAGCCTTTTATGTCTTGCTTACAGTTAAATTACATAGCTAAATCACTTAATAAAATAAAGTATTTGCATGTTTTGTTTCAGCTATCACTTATAAATTTACTTTTTTTTTAAGAAAACCGTTTCTGTCAGGGTGAAGGATAAAAGTACATTACGACACAAGTGCGAAAAACATGAAATTCGAAACGAGTGGCGATGTTTTAAAACACGACCGAAGAGAGAGTTTTAAATCGACACGAGTTACGAATTTCCTTTTTGCATGTGTCTCGTACGACGTTTTTTAGTTAAGAGGGCCTAGCCTATTACCTAGACTAGGCCCTCAGAAGGCCCTCCGAAGTTTTGGACCTGACGTAAAATGAGCCACTTCTCGCACTAGCCTGTAAAAAACGCACCATCTGTACTAAAAAAGATATATTATACATTTATTCTGTGATTATACCATATACGTAGGTATAGTTTGTTTACATTGAAAGTCATAGTTCAATTCGCGATATTGAAAGTAATTTTTGCCTCAGTAATTAACTAATAATGAAATTTAATCTCGTGTTTAAAATAAATGAGTGCAATGTGCACCCAGTAAATAATAGCTGAGGCAAGTGGCAGTTATGTGTTTTCAAGCATTTGAGATTCAGAATTTTATGTTTCCTCTATTTTCTTTTTCATTCGATCGAATCAGTTCAACTCTCCTCTTTGTCGAACCCGTAATCAATCAAACATACATACATATTAAAACATATATACGAAATATTCCATTTATTCACATGATAAATTGATCTTAAAACATTATTTTTTAACAATTATCTAAAGGGCGCGAAAAGTAGTTAATGATGTAGGTAAGTACAGTCAAGGGCATTAATATATATACACTTCTCCATACTGATCCCTTACAAATATGTCTATATATTAATGCCCTCGACTGTACATTGCGGATTTAAAATTGTAGCAATATTTGAATTTAATTTACATTGCAATGTCAAAAAATCTAGACAGTCTGTCTTATAATAAATGATTTAAAAACCTTTACCATTAAAAATACTGTTTTAAAAATAAACACTTTTACAAATTTTACTTACCTACTTCATTTTCTTCTACTTTTTCTTAGTTAATAAACGATTATATACATTCCGCTCGCATATATAAATAGGTACTATTTTGATCACACTCTGTATAACGACAAGCAACACCTAATGACTTGTAAAATATATTATGTACATTAGTTTTAAACATGATTATATTGATTATACAAACGGCGTGTGGAGGTTACCTCGAAAAGTCGAACATGTGGACGTTGACGAATTTATAGCTGCAACTTTGGTATGCCCGCTAGAATTTCAGCCAATCACCACAATAACGAAGAAATTGCCTTTTACTAGAATAGCCACTTTAAAACTCTATCTACTAGAGTATGTTTGTAAGTATATTTGTGTCGTAGGGTAGTTTCATTAAGTTTATCATTTCAGTAAGTAGTTAATCTTGTACAGCATCCGCCCACAACTTCTCTGCTTTGCTTTAAGGTTGACTGGTGGAGAATGCCTTTTGGCATTAAGTTCGCCTTTTTGTACTTTAAGGTTTTCTTTTGTGAAATAAAGATTAAATAAATAAATAAATATTATCATGTCAAGTACCTACTCAAATCACAGAATTTTACAATTTATGTGGTTTAAAATTATAGTGATCGGTCGGAAATACTAATTAATTCTCATTGCTCACTTGCTCACTGAGGCTGACCTCAGTTCAACTTGAGTTAAAGACCATGACATCCTAATAAGCCTAAGGCTACCCAAAAATAAATTAGTTACAGCCACTCTTTCTGTTAATAAAGTATTAGACCAAATAATTCTGTACGAACTTGTCATATACATATATTGACATTACGAGTATACTCGTATACTTAAATGACCATCATAGTCATTGACAATTTCGACATACATTTTTTAGAACGTGCATGTGCCCCCATTGTCTCCATTTCGTTGCAAAACTTGAAAAAGATAAAAAAGAAAACTGGTGGTGGTTCAGCGCTTCTACCATTATGAAGCATATCCTCAATTTTTTCAACAAAATCGAAAATCATGTGGCATACTTTTTAATTCAAATTTCTTGACATCACATAATACCTATACTACCTAGAGGTTTACGTACTGTAGAACTCTAGGACACGTCCTGTGATAATCGTGTTATTTGTGTTCAATAGGAATACGATTCGATTTATTTTAGTACGTAAACCGAAATAATAATATATATCCTGCTTGCCTATGAATAAATTTATCTCTGTAGCAGTGAACCCAAAAAAATAGTGGCACCAATTTGTTGCCGTACCTATTCTGTTTTTGCTATTTTGTAGGGAGGATTGGTAGTTTTGTTACAGAAATTCACATACTTATGTTATGTAGTAGTAGTGCACTTATCGATTTCGATGACAGCGACCTCAGTAATTAATTAGGCCATTTTAGTATGGGCTCTGATGTGGTAGGTCAGGCAAAATTTGGTTTTTGGGTTAGCCAAGTTGATGGTAGTCACTCTGCCTACGAAGCTGGAGGTTCCGCAATGTTCCTTGGTCGTGGCTGTCTATGTATTGAAATAGCTACATGGTACTTAGGTAGGTATCTATTTAATAAATATGTCGTTGCTTGGTAACCACATTACAAGCCTTAATTTAGCTTACCGTGGGAATATGTAGGTCGGTTTGTGTAAGATGTCCCAAGATATTTATTTTCTCCAATATGCTCGGAAATGTTCGCATTAATGTAGCAAAAACGAAACGCGAAGTACCTTCTTATGTACCAGCTCAAATTAAAAAAAAAGATTTTCATTATTGTACAGTTTTTGCGGCCGCGAAATTGTACTAAAATCCATTAATGTATTGTTTTTTACTTCTTAAAAACTACTTTTGGACTTTGAAAAAAATGCATACAGCCAAATTCTAAAGCCACGACCAAACGCCTGGTCTGGATAGAGCGAGAGACGGCGATCAAATCTATGGCCGTCTCGTTCTATCATGAGTTACAAACGCCTCGGTGTGTCAGGTCGTGTAGGTACGGTTTAATGAAACCATAGATATCGTTACTATTTTTTATGAACGACCATGCATTAAAAAAAAGTTTAGGCGGGAATCATAAGAGATTTTTTCTTTTCAATTGTTATTCAATTTGCAAGAAGAATTACTTAATCGATTGTAATAAAATATTTTGTTTTATTTCCTTGCATGTTTGGAGAAAAGTCCTATATGTGCCTCGGACGGAAATAGAATTTCGTGGATTCGTATGTAATTGTCGGCCTCAGCTTCGCTTCGTCCGACAAAAAATACTCATCCACGAAATTCGCTTTCCCGGCCTCTGCAATAATGTACTATTATTGACTCTTTTGCGGGTGTTGGAAGAAAAGGAGGAGGTTCTCAATTCTCCTGTATGTTTTTTTTTGTATGTTCCTCAGGGCTTTCGACTGGGTGAACCGATTTTGATGATTCTTTTTTTAATTGAAGCTGACAATGGAATCCATGAGAAAACCATGTAGGTATCTACATATGTCTTAAATTTGCATTAAACATTGTGTATGACCAGGGAAAGAGAGGCAGAGGCAAACCTAGGACTAAATGGATGGATAACATTAAACAATGGACCGAGGTGAAGGATGCAGCCACCCTCATACGAGCGGCGAAGACCAGAGGAAAATTGAATGCCATGTTGACCGCCGACGCCCTAACTGGGCAGGGCACTTGAAGAAGAAGATGTGTATGACAAATAAACGAATACCGTAAAACCATACAACTATAGTCCAGTACTACAACTATGGTCCACAAGGTCAACTCCTAACTAAGCATTCATAGAAATCTTTTAGTTTGGTTTTATCTAAGTTTTTTTATCAGACTTTTGTAGGAGACTTTGTGTAACAAGTGCGTCAATAATAATATAATAACCACACTAAATCGAAGATATTTAACTTAGTTTTAGACCATAGTTGGGAGCTTTTGGACTATAGTTGGGTAGTTTTACGGTAACTCAATATCACGCCAACCGAGATAATCCCATTGGCACCAATGAATACGAAATCGAATGAAGTCGTTTTTTTTTAATTTTAATTTGTTAATTACCACCATTACCGTTTATCGTGCTACGCTACGCGTCACTTTTGCGCTTGCATATTTATCAGAACGTGACGGCAACGACGACGACTGATAAACCGGCACCATAATAAGCCTACAGAATGTCTCCATTCCATTTTAGCCAGCTCGGTATAGTCGCTATCGCTTTCCTAAATAGGTAGGCTCAATTTACTCAAATATGGATCCCTCTATTCCCTCTTTCTTATGAAAGGAACAATTTGAGCGGTAGAATGAAGCTGTAGGTGGAATACATGTTCGACGATTTTATTTAACGGCGCCTCTCCTGCTTATTGCGTTTTGTTATAAGTCGTATAACAGCACTGCGTAGGTATGCACTTAATTGTTCTCCATCATCAAAAATCACAGTCACTTCCAGGGCACTAAGTGCGGAACCGATGTTAACTCATTGAAATGAGGTGCTCGCGCCGGCGCTGTCACCGCGCGGTTTTATTGGCTTCGTAAAATATGCGCAAGAGAGGAATACAGAGAAGCTGGACTTTATCTACAGAGGTGTACAATGTCGCAGGTCCCAGCAGGCGAAGGCGGAAAGTCAGACTGTAATTTGTGTAATGTAACCGATGAGTTTCAAATCTGTATACAGGGATACGGAATACAGAACTTGGCGGTTTAGCCACAGAATAAGTATTAAATAATAGCATTTATACCTAAAGCTTGGTTCTAAATAGGTACTTGAAGTTATCATGCATGTCTCTGTTTACTCAGTCTAAGTAATTTTCATACGAATAATAAAAAAAAGGTATGATTAATCCTTATGAAAACTATAGGTAGGTAGGTACCTATTCCTGTCTACGCATCTACGATGATTGAATTTTTAGCTTTTGCAACATTTGACTGTTTTATTTCTCAGTGGTAGTCAATTGCGGAAAACCGGGATTACCCAAATGTAAACGCACGACTCTATTATTATTCAAACAGCCCTGTGAATTCTCCGTCTGACGAATTCGTCAGATCATAAAATCTGTTTACAAGGTGCATGAATGGCAAGAACAATAAAATGTACGTTTTGCAGGCGACGCGGCGGCGCGGGCGCCGCGGCGTCAGTGCGTAAATCAATGCGCTTGAGCATTTTAATTGCTTCTTCGGTTTCAGCATGGTTCGCACCTCCGCGACATCTTGATAACGACGCTATCACACTGTTAAGTGCAATATTCATTATAGTTGTCTATGATACTTTTCCGATGTTAAATTAAATTACTGTGATTCGAGATAAGATTTGGCGATGTTTGATTATTGATTATTGATCATTTAGATATATTCAGGTATCCACGGGCAGCGTCGTATGGAAAGTTGACCAAAAAGTTGTTGTTGAAAGTTGTGTCATTAAATGCTTAGGTACCTCATCAAATCTTAAATACCGTAAACTGGGGTTACTTTGAACTTTGGGGTTACATTGATAAAAACTTCTTTTATTTTTTAATCGCGAATATCTTCCGTTACCAAACGCATATGTATATATATTTTTTTTATTTTTGGCAAGAACGATAGTTATCCTTATTAATTGTTTAGACACTTTAAATGAGTACGGTCGTTAGAATAGGGTATCACGTGTTTATATTTACGTATACTTTTAGCTATTTTTCGTGTATAAAATAACTTCTAAACTAACAATAAGGGTAGTGAGGTAAACGGTTCTTAATCACAATTAACTTGTCACAAGTGTGTTTAGGTATACAAATATAACGTTTTTGGGTCATCAATTCAAACTAAGTACTTATAACAATTGTTTTTATTCAATGGGGTGTCTTGGATCACCTACGTGGGGTCACATTGATCAGAATCTTACGTATAGTGGGTTATGGTATGTCTATCCATTTGACTGTTTATTTTATAAGAAGATTGTTCTCTCTTCAATGTTTGATTTTTGTTTTTAATAAATTTAAATACTGAAGCTTTTTTTATAATATGTCGGGGTTATTTTGATCACAAATTTTTGATCAAAATAACCCCAAAACGACGTAAATTGTTGTAACTTTTAATACTGCGAACGGATTTATTTATTTTCTTAGGAGAAATTACTCCTGTAAGGGTTTACATTCAATTACCCTTAAAAAAACATAAGGTATCAAAGTAACCCCAATGTCAGTTTAACTTTGATCACAACGTTTTATATTTCTATCTTCATACATTTTTAAAGTATCGTTTCAAATTTTTTTACCGAGAAAGATAACAAAAAGTTGATGTTACTATTTTATTTTTGTTTAAACTTTAAAATTGATCAATGTAACCCCAGTTTACGGTAATATTGCAGGTATATCGACGCTTCACGTGTTTTATTGGGTAAGTACTTTGTGACTTGTGACGGTATGTTTTCCCGTCGATATTAGCTAAATTTATTAGAAAAAAATTCAGTTCACTACCGTAAAACTACCCTAACTATAGTCCAAAAGCTCCCAACTATGGTCCAAAACTAAGTCAAATATCTTCGATTTACTCGTAGTGTAATTATTATAATTTATTGACGCAGTTGTTACACAAAATCTCCTCATTAACGATTAAAAAACTTAGATAAAACCAAAATAAAAGATTTCCATTAATGCTTAGTTACGAGTTGAACTTGTGGACCATAGTTGTAGTAGTGGACTATAGTTGTATGGTTTTACGGTACGTGAAGTCATGCTTAGCCGAAGATCGTGCTTAGACTGACTCAAATGTGTAGGTAAGGTATAAGTATCTTGGTTATGCAATGAAATTCAACTTTGTGCCTGTAAAACTAAATAAAGGACATAAGCAGGCATCTTTAATTTTAACGACACTACTTCCAGTTCTGTTAGATTTTGGTTGATTTAGAAGCATAGGTAGTACTTTATCTTAAGTAGACTGTTAGTCCTTGTATGTTGAAAGAGTAGATAAGTAATATTCGCTTATTTTCAACATATACAGGTTGAAACATGAGTCGTGAACAGTATTACGTTTTTCTAACTCTATAAATAACTAGGTAACAATTGAATGCCCCACAAGTTACTTAGAAATAGTCATGATTTTTTTTTGTGGCTTTTTCTGATTTTTAAGAAATTACTACGGCTATTTAAAACGTTAAATGTAATAAATATCTTTTAATTTTACACGAAATGTCAAAATTGGCGTTATTCCTTCAATTTGAAGAGGTAATTTAAATTAATGTATTATTTTTTCTTAAAAATGTTTTTTGATATCCTAAAGCCAAATAACACAAAAACATAAACCCAAAAAAATACAATAAATAAATCAATAACTTGTCAATTTTTAAGTCACTTTTGGGGCGTTTAATTGTTAGTTGTTTATAGAGTTAGAAAAACGTATTACTGTTCACGACTCATGTTTCACCCTGTATACAGCTATGGCCGGTAATAATAAATGCATTCCCCAGTTGCCAGTGACATTTAGGGCCCAAAATAAGCCTCTAGGTCAGTATTCTATGTAGAAATGTATTAAAGTTTCAGAAATTGTATTAGGTAGTAGTAAGCACCAGCAACTTATACAATTTCACCCTTCTTAAACTTCGAAAAACCTTCTAGCTATTTTGAGTCCCAAAACAGAACAGGCAACGGAAAGTACTTATTTTTTGCCCACTTTGTATACTAATCAGTATCACCTTCTAATTGGGAAAAAGTGAAAAAAAAATTTTCTTTTTCTTCGGAGAAGGTTGCCTAAATAAACTGATACAAAACACATTTTTATGCAGTTTGTTCGCCTTACTTACGGACTATGATCTATATTTCATTGTAAACAAGTATACAACTCAGAATATATATTTTTTTTAACTATTTATATTATAATTAAAATTTTATTCTTCAACCAAAAATTTAAATTAATTACAAATTAAACTATAATTCAAAAATAAACTATAATTAAAAAATAAAGATAAAACTTATACTAAAATTAAAATATACCTAAACAATCTAATAATAAAAAGAAACTATCTTCCAAAAGATCCGCCTGCGGCATGGTGCCCATGACGCTGGCGGCGTTAACTCGCTGAATCGCTAAAGAGATTCTTTGTGCGAGGTAAGCGCCAGCCCTTGGGTTACCAGAGGCAACGTCCAGACGGGACGACATGGCCCTCATATCTGCTGACCAAGGACCTAAAGTTTCTACTGCAAGCGCCGCAAACTCATAGTTAATTAAAGGCGACGAGTATTTGCGGCGCTTGAGACCCTGGGCCTGAGAATATATTCATTTTGTCACGGTAAATGGAAAAGTAAGGTTATGTCTGGAATGCTGGATTGTCGGTCGGTAGTAAAGTAAATCAGCTTCACGAAAAGAGCTTTTAGCTTAGCTCTTATTTTCTGGAAATCACGAAAAGAAAAGCATAAAATTTACACTTTCAGGACCTGTATACAAGTACCTTTGTTTCAAAACTTGCAGCAATATCTTGCTGGTGTAAACTCAGCCTTATAAATAGAAGATTTACCCAATTTAATAGTTGATTTATATTAAATCATTGTTATACCCTCCGAAGAGTCCTAAGACCCAGTGACTTTCGCCTTAGCTTTTAGAATTTAGAACTTTCTCTTTATTAACAAAAGTTCAAAATAAATTATGGAATATGTACAAAATTTTGTACACGAGGACTTAGGAGGTTAAGTACCTAGATTTAAAGGAAAGTGCACATCACAGGTCTACTAACAAACTAAAAGCCAATAAATATCATACATAGCTAACCTTACAAACGTGTGAGCTGCAATGGGTTCGGGCAGCGAGCCAAAATAAACGTTACCAAATTATTTACAATTTATCTCTAATAGCCGGCATCGTGGGTGGCCGCCGCAAGCGACCGCCTAATTGGATAAATTGCCGACTTAGACTTACGATAAACAGAATTAAACAAATTGATCTTGCAACGTAATAATGTAAGTGTTACAGCAACTAGTCGGCTGCCAGTCGGCCGTCACTCGTGCGCTTGGAATTAGTGCTTCGAGGATGCAAATCGTCGCTATACAGCGTGGGTATGCCTGGGTATTTGATACGGGCTAATAATTAATCCAGCTATAATATCTGATCCTACGAGTCGTATAAGATAACCATTTCGTTAAATTTTGTTGTTAATTGGGTGTAATGATTTCTCTAAAGTGCAGCCCAGCAGCAATGTATGCCGGCCAACTGATATGAGACTCGTATGACGTTTAGATACTTATCGTCGGGGTCGGGGATCATAGATTGTAATCTGTGTCGGGGATACCGCGTAAATACCAAATTAGATAGAGTTCTAATATCAAACAATTGACACTGAAATCGAGCCTAATTGAATTTGTTAGTTACGCAATTGTGCACTATCCCCAACGTTATGTCTTCTTATGTAATGTACCAGTGGATGCAATACATTGCGTGCTCAATTATTTTGTGTGAAAAAAAAAATATGTAAACAGGTTTCCTAGGTCCGATGGTAACCACTAAAATATTCGCCCGTATTAAATACACTCCCTGTAATTAACCTCGGATCTACACTACAGTAATCAATCCACGGAAATGTCACATTTATCTCACTCCGAATACGGGTGATTTTTCCATCAAGTGAGTGATGCAGATACGATGTTGAGTTGCAGGGTGAACGATATTAAGTGTTACCAAGTAGATTTTATTAAGTTGGTGTCAAAGTAATAGCGGCTTATTATCGGAAATATGTTTTGGACACCGCATTGAAGTCTTAGGCACGCAAACACTTGGGTTGTAGACCGCAACCATAAGAACGAGACTGAGCTTCGGCTTATGAAGCTCGTAAGAGCCAAAAATGGCTGAAAACCGAATTTCACGTGTCATTTCTCCAGTGAGTTTCGGACTTTTTATCTGGTCTGTTTTGAAGAGAAAGGTGAGAGCAATTAAACATGCTAGTATAAATGCATGAAGAAAGCGACCGTATTTCATGGCACATATCACTACCATTGGATCACAAACGTGCTGCGAGCAAATATTTTTTTACCATTTGAAGACCATAGTCAAGGCAAACGGTAGTCATATTGATTAAAAGTCAATTTAATCACAAAATGTAATATTTTTCTCTTATTTTTTCTTACTTATATTAATAAATTGTTGCAACTAAAAATCGCAGTCTTTTGAAATTGGTAACACTTCATATCGTTCACCCTGTAGTATAGCTGCCAAATGCAGGGTCTCGTGATTTATGTGATTGCTGTTGTTACGAATAGGCTCACGCAGGTTATAGTCTGTGCAGAATGTGAAGTCGTCTGGCAGTAAGCCATGCCCATATATCTGACGTGCCTGCACATTTCGAACAAACTCGAGTAGCGCTGTTTTAGTTGTACATGTGCACTTGTGCAGAGCCCTTTCTCTAGGGCATGCGCAGTTTAGACACCAGCCACGGAGGCTGAGGACGTGGGTTCGAATCCCGCCTTCGGCGTTGATATACTTCGGTATTATAAATTTTTGTACATGAGGGAATTTCTAAAAATCCCGACACTTACCAGGCACGGCCGCAGTCGCAACTCCAGACGTATGACAACCCTAATCGTGTCCGTCCAGTATCCTGAGATTAATTTATTATAATGTACATGCTCTTAAAGTACTACAGGTACTACAAGAAAACAAACGGGATAAGAATGCTTAGCCAAGTTGCCAATCGCTAACGCTTAGTAGAGTATCGTAGTTTTCCTTCTCTGTCACTCTTTCATATTAGTGCGACAAAGACAGTTTGCTTCCTTTCGTTTACAATTGACGATTAAGCGTTAGCGATTGGCAACTTGTCTAACCACCAAGGTAGGTAAATCCTGAAGTTTCGCGCATGACGTTACACCTGTTTCGTCATAAATATCTAGCGTACTACGTAAGTTACACGTCTTACGCGATTAAGTCCATTTTGTCATTAAATCATCATAAATCCTAACAAAACATAATTACTTATTATAATAAATGAGAATAATCAGGATTGTACCAATGCGTGTGTATTTTATGCGGGGTAGAATTTACCCAGTTAAAGTATTTGATTATAGAAATTTAATGGTAGATATTATATTAATTTTGTTGTATACTTAGTGTTATTAATAGGTAAAATGTTTTTTTGCGATGTAGGTACCTACGTAATCCAAAACTTGGTTTGACATGATACTTACGATTAATAAGTGACATGACATGACAAAGTTAGTCATACTAATTGTAGCGTGTAGGTACAGTCACGTCTAATAATATGTATACATTTCGGAACGTATGTCAAAGGCATAAGGATCAAAATCGTATACATATTATTAGAGCCGACCGTACTCTGTCCAACAACCTTTGCCAGTAGAAAAAGGCGCCATCTGAAGGCTCCATGAAAAAAATGCTAGATTGGTACATTTTCCACGGGCGCAATATCAGGGGGGCGGGCCTCCAGACCAGCTAAAATTTTTTATTTCCTTATGCATAATTTACACATAAAGAAATCAAAAATGTTTACTTATACTTTAATTCACAAAATGCTAGAAAGGTCAATTTTAAAACTTTATCCCAGAAAGTCCTTAACTGTATTTTTTTAGTCGTTTTCTTTAGATTTCACTTTTTTTTCTCTTAACCGCGTAATGCCTTATGTGCAGAATTTTTAATACCAAAAGTATGGAAACAAGTTTATATCCTGGTTATATATTCTGTGATCCTGGTCCTATATGTACATGTAGTACTTATTAGCTTCGAACAAAGGCTATATTCGGACTTTCATACATTTGCGATCTTTGATTGTAGGGGATGGATTTTTTTTATGGTAAGCACAACTAATGATGGCGTCTATTATTTTGACCATGTTTCAGTTTCTTATGTTTGACAGATTCTGAATTTAGGATTCCGTAGCCAAAATGGCAAAACCGGAACCCTTATAGTTTCGCCATGTCCGTCTGTCCGCAGCATAGCTCAGTGGCCGTTAATACTAGAAATCTGCAATTTGGTACATGTATAAAGTACGTATTAATCATGCCAACAAAGTGGTACAGTAAAAAAAAATTTCGGGTTCGTCCCCAATTTATGATGTGGAGATGTTTTTTTATTTGCTGTAATGTAATTGTATCGTGTGGGTTATCATTGCATAGGTCTCTTAAAAAGAATAGGTGAGGGTGAGAGAAAGTTTTTTTTCTAAAGTCAATATTTTCGGAGATAATCGCTCTAGAAAAAAAACTGTGATCTGTGATTTTGATCCGTAGGGCCAAAAATATGAAAATAGTCATGAATCACTGTGCTTATAGAATAATTTAAAATAAAACTATTTTGAACATAAACGGCTCAGTCGTTTTTGAATACACAGACATTGAGGTAACAAACATAAAAAAAGATATAGTCAAATTGAGAACCTCCTCCTTTTTTGAAGTCGGATGAAAATCAACTCTTTTTTCCTGCCTAATAGGTTGAATTTTGTAAAATATTACGGAATCCTAAAAGTGAGCCTTTTAAGTGTTCCGTACTAACTAGGAACCCTTTAAGTTCAGTTAAGGGGGGGGGGGGGGGCGCAAATTAGGCGCCTGCCCCGGGCGCCTTTTACCCTAGCTACGCCCCTGTAGGGCTGATTTTTCAATCGCCAGATAAACGTATTCGTTATATAGTTAAAATTATAACTATTCTTTTCTAAAGTCATCAGTCAAAACAGGATCGAGCTAGCGTTTAACTGACAGATACTGTTAACTGGCAATTGAAAAATCAGTCCTTAGTATCACAAAAATTAAGTATTCAAATAATTATCATCAGGCGACTTCCTCGCACAACGCATCAGTATTGCGATACAGCGAGGAAATGCCGCCAGCTTCCTCGGTACAATGCCACATGGGCCAATCTTAGATACAGGTTAGGTTAAGTAGATTAGTTAGATTTAATCTATGGACATAAATTGTATTTTGAAAAAAAAAATACACCAGATCGCGGTATGCTTGTTTGCCACCGCCGAGGTTAAAAAAAATACGCACCGTGTTCAGTAGCTTAGTAGTAGTAAATTCGCGTAAATACCTAATACTAACGTCGCGGGCGTCGCGGCAGCTTATGGTAGGCAGAGGCACACAGTATAGTATGTGAAGTGTTTTAGTTGAAGATTGTCATTGTTTACTAATCAGCTTGTTTTGTCGGCCAATGCATTGTTATACAACCATTGTCCAAAACAATAAGCCTTCTACGAAAGCTTTGACATAAAATAAAACCATCGCTTAAATACTCGGTAAGTAATTGATACAATGTTTAATTTGCGGCGCCATTCCGTTCCGTATTGTTTTTTGACATTGCAAATTTTGTCATATGGCTGATATATCAGGAAATTGGTCTGCGTTGGCCATGAGTGCTATGACATATTTTTATTTTTTACTTTATTTATTTGTTCTGTAAGATACAGGATTACAACTTAAAACTAAATACTTTGTCCCACAAAACTGTTTGAACAGTTTGACTGTGGGATATTTGAGTCTCTACAATACATTAAAAACAGTGAAGTAGGTACAGAAGTAGAAGTGTCGAATTTACATAGAAATTTAGGCAAAGTGAAAGAATATAAGATGCTATTTAAATACTGTCGAGATAGGGCTTTCTTAAATCTAGTTTTGTTTTTCTCGGCTCTAATAGCCGCAGGTAAGGTGTTAAGTAAATATACCTACTTACTCTGCCTCTCTACCGGTGGCAGTAGAAAAAGGTGGGAAATTTTTAAAATCGCGGATTAGTAACACTGCATTCGAATAATTCCAAATCTGTGATTAATCTATGGCCTTTCTACGGAACACAAAAATAATATATATAGTTTGGCACGGTGGTGGACGGTTCCTTGATTTTCCCCAGGCAAGCAACCTAACTACTAGCTGTCCGATCGCCTCCATGTAGCATATAATAGGTACTATATAATCTACATAAATACATAATTATATCTCTGCTATATGCTATATGTTCCATGTAGCATATAGTATCTCAAGCATATGTATAGGAAACAGTGATACCTGGGACGACCGATAGGCTTTGGCTACGCACTGTTAATATACGTCCCAGATATGCCGTTTTAGTACTGCGACTATCACACATAGGTACTTACGTCAATAAAAATCTGTTGTCTTTATTTGGAGGACAGAATTCATTGCCCAGTGCCTAATGAGACGCCTGTACTTCCATTTACTCCGACATTTATCCTTCATAAATTACGCAAATTGGTGCCATCAATTCGCTTTGCTGTACTGAATAGCTGTGACCATAAACGCAGTTGATTCCTTAACAAGTATCAATGGGGAAGTTGTGTCCATATAATGCTTGCTAGTAGCAGCATTTTCTTCGTGGGTGGTCTGACGTCTCTATGCGGCTGTTCGGGCTATGAGCACGCATCTTAATGTCCTTATAATTCACTACATCTGCCACTTTGCCCCTCGCCGTAGGGTCGCCATAGTGTCGCGTCGAGAGGTCAGGATATTCCTGATAAGAGTAAAACTAGTAAAAGTGAGAGAAGGTTGATATTTTATGTTAGGGATGTTTTAACATAGCCATAGAATTTATCGCTGTAGTGAATTATGCAGATGTTTTTATTGCTGCGGTTACCTATGTTATTCACTTTGTACACATTTACTCCACCTTTTGCGTTAGATGGATTTGGTATTGTATCACAAATTAATGAAATTATTCCTTTCTTTGCGATATCGAAATTGGATTAATATTAGTTGTATTTGCTTAAACAAAACCCGCACTTAATTTACATGCGTTAACAACTAAATATCCATAAAATGCAGTAAATGAAATAAACCTATTCAAATGGATTATATCACGTATATCACGTTTGAATAGTTTTATTTCATGAGTAATCATCGCGATAACATAAGCAAATATTAATGTAATAAATATCAAGAAACAGGTTATTTCCTCGGTTTAATTTCGTTTGCGCTCATATTAATGAATACCGATTAATATTTTAACCATATTCCCACTTTGTCGCTAACAATAAAGACGGAATGTGCTTGTACCTTTTTATCTATTTCAATTATCTGTTTAAGCGTCTTTAATAATCGTTGTGGTTAGCGACCAAGTGAGACGTTTTATTAAATAAATAGGCTCATATTTGGTTATAAATTTACCAAATATGTATATTGATAACTTCTATGCAAACTAAATAAAACCTACCTTCTTTCTTGGAGGTTGAAACATTTAAATAGCCTCAATAAGCGACAGTTCATGGCCACCCTACTATATCCATAATGCAAGCCGATATTTACCCTTAATGATAGAGAAACAGTTTTTGTCGTGTACTTAATTAATAGTTAATGCTGGTGATGTCGGTAACGTGGGCTGATAGTGGATTATTTTAATCAGTGCTTGCGTCGAGAACATGTCACGATGGAAACCGGATGCCAGTGGACAGCCGCATATTATTTCGAAAATATTACTTTAAATACCGTAAAACTACCCAACTATAGTCCAAAAGCTCCCAACTATGGTCCAAAACTGAGTCAAATATTTTCGATTTCGTGTAATTTATTGTATTATTGACGCACAAAGTTGTTACACAAAGACTCCTCATTAATGATTTAAAACTTAGATAAAACCTAAATAAAAGATTTCCATTGATGCTTAGTTACGAGTTAAACTTGTGGACCATAGTTGTAGTAGTGGATTATAGTTAGTATGGTTTTACGGTACCTATAAAGACTGTGTAATACCATTCTTCAGTTGAAAGTAAAAAAAAGGCAAACAAATATTTTCTTTCGATAGCATTTGACGTCTTTGACACATATTGTGAAACACGTTCGCAGATATATTATGACTTTAAAACTAATAATTATCAATAATTTAATAATTATCAAACAAAAATGTATGTGATCTTCAGGTTTATGGTTTTAAGTTGGTGATAATTTGATAAAACCAAGATTGTGTTCTGAAAGTGCGCGATTATGAAATAATGCAAGTTTGCAGGTTTGTTTACCCGTTTATTTGCTTTAAACTGAAGATTGGTTCACTCCAAAAGCTCCAAACTTTGGTCAAAAACTAGAGTGTAATTATTGTACCAAGTAGTTCTCAGACAAGACCTCCTTGTTAATTATTAATAAACTTAGATAAAACAAAAAAGAAAAACGTTTCCATTAATGTTTAACCAGAAGCCGTGCCATGAGTTGGAAAGGAAGTACGCAAGGTATTATATCCCGCTCGTATCGAGTAAAACCTAACGTTACCGATATTGACCATTGTTGTAGTACCGACTACAGTTTAAGTATTTATTTTTTATTTTATTTATTAAGAAGTTCAACAGCGTTTACAAAAAATAAAGACAATTAGTAACTACAGTGTAAGCATAGCCAATAACAGTTGTATAATTTTACCCTGGATATCTATTGTGCAAATTCCTACTAATAGACTGCCTCCGTAGCTCGGTCTATAGTGACATTAGTGACCCTGCCTGCGTATCTGGAAGTCCCGGGTTCGGTTCTTGGCGAGAGCATCTCTTTGTGTATTTATCACAAAATTTTTCCTTAGTCATGGTCGTTTTATATGAGAGTACAGGGTGTTCAATCAGTCAGATCAATGGGTCAGGAGTAAAAGACGTAATTTTACGTCGAATTTGGTGACAATTAAACACGACGTAGGTACCGATACAAAGTGATGTTACAAATAAGGTGCTTGTAACAAAACGAGTCATATCATATAAAATACTGCCCTTACCCTTACTATAAAGTTCTTAGAAGGCGCAAAAGTTTCGTAATTAGTCAGTAAGTAAAAATAATGTAAATTCAGTGCAAAAATAGTTTCGTATCGAAAGTATTCGCTCATAGACAAGATACGACAATAGATAATCAAATTACATTCGATAATAGTAATAATTATCACAGATAAATATTTTTGAGCATTTTTTAAGCAGATGCTGAAACGGAGTCGATGACGACAGCAAAGACAGGTTTATTTACTTTTTAAAATAAATAACAAAAACAAAATAATTACAAAAGCGTAGAGGCGCAAATGCCTAGGTATATGTTATAAGCAAATAGAAAAGTAATTTTAACAGACTGTGTGCTTAAAAACATACTACCTACGTTATATTTTATTGCCAATTCCCAACACGTGTAAATGGAATAAGGTGAAAAAGTCTTGTTTATAACGTGGTATTATGGATACTATTTTATACAATTTACTTGACTCTAGGTATTTGTTATCTCGTGTTGGGTGTACCTAGACATTATGATATTTCTTGCATTCATTGTTTTATCAATCAGTCAGCATGCACGCTAACAAATGAGATAAAATCGTTGCCACCGGCTTCCACAAGCTGCCCAGCGAGCTACCCGGCCATTACCTAAAACCCGCGCTCCGTAACAAAGCTCTTATAAATAAAAACATAAACAACCATATGGAGCAATAAATTTGTTTATTGTACAATAAAAATAATGCAGCAAGCGTGTTGGGTGGTCCACGGCACAAAAAGCAGGCAAGGCCCGTCTGTATTCGCCATACCGAAGAAATGTTACAACATCGTATAGGACTCGATACAGTGTTACGTCATTTTGTCATTGAGTGTAACATAGACATGTCCTCGCCCGTGGGGCGCTCTGTCCGCGCCGCGATCAAAATCATCACAAAAGTATATTTTTTAATTAAGCTGTCGCGAGAATGGGTAATTTGTCTGTAGGAAAATAATTTCCGCTGATCAACGAGGGCCGCGTAACCCAGCCTATTGAGGGAGCCATTATAGACAGATTAATTATGAGTTGATATGATAGTAATAAAATAACTTGCTTATTTTTTTAAAACAGTCTGTAAATTACAAAATGGCGATGACTAGTTATCATCGTAGGTAATTGCATCAATAAGAGATAAACAAATAAATAATGGTCACGAGGGTCAACTTGTTATCCGTGGGATTATTTGTATAATTTCTCAGCCTATGGATATAATTAACAAAAGACGAACGAGCTGCCAAATTCATGTTACTTTAAGAAGACTTCTACGAATAGCTGCTTAAACAATAGAGTAGGTACCTAATGTACCTACCAAGACATATGCAATTATAATTTTGTGAGCAAAGGATCAGAAAGATACATATTACTTACTTAAGTAAATTACATGCTCTAAAGCTTGTAACGACACTAAAGTATAGGTAGGTACATAACTAAGCTAATTTATTTACATAACATTTTAAATTACCTTTAACTAAAACTAATAAAAATTTTATGCCTTAAATAAAAACGGAATTACGTAGTTAAGCTATGTTCTAGTATAGGCGAGTAACAAATTAATTTTAAAATTGCGGTCGTTTTTTCATAAGTTATGTTTGTCATTTGAGAGGCATAAAAGTTTTTTTTTTTTCTATTTTGTCCTCGAAGTAGCATGGCCGGCCCAGCGGGCGCGGCGTCAAGTGCGACTGACAGAACTCGTCGGAACAATCGAGCCATTGTTTTGTTCCGACCACGCATTAATTAAATAATAGTTGTCGTTCCACTTAATGGCTTAATTTCGAGCTCGCTGCGCCACATGCAGTGCGGTGGGCGAGCTTGCAGCCCGTTGAACTCTAATGCACATTTTTTTTAGGTTGCTCTGAAATATTTGTCTCTAAATATTAATTATATGTACGAATACCTATACCTATTTTAGAATTATAACTAACGTGAGACTCAAACAAATTTAAATATTTATCGACTTAAATTACGTGAGTAACCCGTGTGATAAATATTTGAATATACCTATGTTGTACAAATAAATGCTTTTGCTTTTAATTAACTAAAAAGGACATTTCAATTGTGAGACGGCTAGAAAACTTGTTTCGGTTTAATACGTAGGTATCCGTAATGGTTAAAACAAAACTATTCCTGTATAAAATATACCCTAAGAGTCCTAAGACGAAACTGAAAAAAGTGTAAAAACCTACTTAATTATGAAAACTGCTTTTTATACAGGGTGGAAAAGGATTTTGGGTCAGTGAGGGCAGCTACCAGATCCCGTGTAGCTGCGCGAAAATGGTCTTAGAAGACCTTCCCGCGATTTTCAATTAAAGAAGATTAGCGTTTTCAGATTTTGGAAAAAGTATACAGGGTGCGAGGAAATGGTCATTTTTGAGAAACTTTTTTTTTGATGCCAATCGATCCTGTTTCTGTTCAGGATCAAAATCTTGTATGGGACCAAAAAAAATTTTCGGCTAGAAAAGCCACAAATCGAGATTTTAAATTCTCATACAAATTGTATGAAAATTAAAAAATATTTTTCACCCTTATTTTTTTATGCCTATTGATTCCATTCCTACCCAGTACCAATAGTTTCCTACGAGTCAACTTATGGCAATGTACAAAAAATCCAAAATTTCAAGAAAACCGTTTTCATAATTTTACTATGGAAAAAAAGTGAAACCTTAATTACTCTATCAGTCACGATAATTAGTCATCCTATGCTAAATGATAATAATAATACTGTATGAAATCATTAGCAACGTTAATTAGCGTCACAGATAATGTAATTAATTTTCACTTTTTTCCCATAGGTAGTCAATGTATGAAAACAGTTATTTTTTTATTTTTGTTTTTTTTTTTACGTTGCCGTAAGTTGACCCCTAGGAAACTATTGGTACTGGATAGGAATGGAATCGATTGGCATAAAAAAATTAGGCGTGAAAAAATAAATTTAAATTTGTATGGGAATTTTAAATCCCGATTTGCGGCTTTACTAGCCGAAAAATTTTTTTTGTTCCCATACAAGCTTTTGATCCTGAACAGAAACAGGATCGATTGGCATCAAAAAAAAAGTATGTCAAAAATGACCATTTCCTCGCACCCTGTATACTTTTTCCAAAATCTGAAAACGCTAATCTTCTTTAATTGAAAATCGCGGGAAGGTCTTCTAAGACCATTTTCACGTAGCTACACGGGATCTGATAGCTACCCTCACTGACCCAAAATCTTTTTCCACCCTGTATACGATAAATCGATAACAAAAATACTTAGATACAGCTACAAAATTTGACTGCCGGATTACATGATGTATATCGAGCAAATGCCAACATGAACTGAAAAAAAAAAACGTTTTATTTTTCAAATACAAAGTTAATGGTCAAACATTAAATGACATGTACGTCAAATGCAAAGAATGCTTAGCTGTAAGGCTGAAATTCAATCACCTATAGCCATTATTGTCATTAACTCTGTCCACTCCTCCTTCCGGAGCGTTCTTCCCAACAACTCCAATTTGAAAATCAAACAGAAGTCCTCAATCAGACGCAAGTACAATACAACAAAATTGCATATTACGAAACAGGACTTCCGAGAAGGGCGCAAAATGTTAAAAATCACCGGAAACGCGTTCCAACGTAATCACACGTCTAAATTGTGTGCTAATGTCTCTATAGAGCTGATTGATGGCGCGATTCGGGACGGCCTTCTCGGTAGCTGCGGTGAGATGAAAGGGACAGCGGCTGGCCACGCCTGTCTTTACTATGAGTTGGGCGCTTGAGCATACGTTGTATCGCAAGTGATGAGCTTTCAACAGTTCAACTATTTTCTCGCCCAAGAAACGAACAAAAGATATATTATAGAGCCCGAGTCAGCGAAAGTGACAGATATGCCCCGGCCACGACATTGGTCTAAGGCGACCAGCGGCGAGCGAATCCATGAGTTGGAGCGGGATGCCGATATGGGTACGAGAGGGAGCACCATACGTTTTCCGCTAAGCCGGTCGCCTTAGACCGATGTCGTGGCCGCGGCGATATATTTATAGTTGGCCGATGGCTTTTCCCACTGTCGGCCCTTAAGGGCCAAACACTTATGCCAACGAGTTTCCAATTTTTTTATCCCCTCCAAAAAATAAGATTTTGTTCTTCAAGCCAAGAAATTGACCATTCGCGCATTGTAATTACAATTACATAATATAATAAATATCTCGATGTTTTTTTAGGAACTGTTGACGTAAAAGCGGGTCAAAGAAGGTAAATTACTCATGAATACGTTACCATTTGTTCCCGCGGCCAACTCTTGGTGAGAAACACTGGCGCCCGACGGTCGAGGGCTGGGTTCCGTTTGTCTTTATTTAAGCCGAATCTAATGCCGCAATCATGTTCTGGCCAGAGCTATCCGACTATTCCGACTCAGAATCGCTGTTAGTTTTTAGTAAAACGTCCCACTTTGTCGCTTACCATAAAGACGAGATTTCCTTGTATCTTCATATGAATATACTGACAAAGCGGCTTTATGGCAAACAACAAAGTGGGACGTTTTACTAAACTCACTCACCTATTTTAATTTAATGCTGCAGCCGATGCAAACTGTGCCGACTCGTTACGTCATAGTTTACCTCTGTAAAACATACTTCTTATGCATAACATTTTTATTTCAGCCTCCAAATGCAACGCCATTTGGATTGAGTACGTCATTTTAGCAATTTTGATTTATGCAATAAAGCATAAACAATAGCGGCACTTTAAATTAAATATTCTTTGTTTGTACATTTTCATTAAAATATCAAATACTTACCGTATTTCTTACACAATTAAATCCTCGTTCGATTAATCTTATCCCTAGGATTTCTACGTTTTGAGTCGTGCAGTTGCAGCCTTAAGGTGCTTTAAGGTGAAATAAGTATAGACCATTTAGAACCATTTAAGCTATGGTCTTTGACGAAGTCTGACTATTTTTTTTAAATTAATTTTTTGATGTTTTTGGGGAAAATACCCAACATTTTAAAAGAACTGCTAATTTTTGAGCAATTTAAGCGATAAACGTACTATTTTTTATTTAATTTAATTAAAGTAACGTGTAAACAATCTAACAAGACATAATAGATTCTTTTTCATAAAAGTATTTTTGTTACAGTCTTTTGAAGTTCAAGATCCAAAATTGAAAATGTGAAAATTTCATTTTTTACATCATTTAAAAAAAAACCTAGTGTGATTTTTTTGTTCAAGCCTTTTAGAAAACATATCTAATTATCGCTATTTCATTTGAGGAATCATTTACGCAGATATCTTCATCACCAGTTATTGAAATTAGGACTTAAGCACTAAATGAGAAAATTCTGCAACTTATATAGTATATAGTTGTAGAATATATAAAAATATATAGACATACTTAAAAATCAAATATCATCATTCCATTAACTATCATTGGCATCAACATGAAATCATACCGGTTTTCTTTCGAACCAATCGTAATTAAAATGTCTTTTATTAACAGACAACACTATACTTAAATCCAAAATAAGACGACATGTTTATGGATCGGTTTGTTTTTCTAATTCACGGACATTATATTCATAAATCCATTAATAAAAACAACTTGAACCGAATACTATTTCATTTAATAAGTAATTAAATACCTTTGTGACATCGACTCCACTGCTCCCTGTTCATTCAATCCAGTGCCACGAAAATCCGAACCTTAGATACCTGTGTCATTTGCAGTAAATGTGTACCTTTTAATATTTATATATGCGACCATGGACTGTAATACACCATTTTACTCGGCATCGTGCGTACTTTTCAGTTATGAAACAAAAAAGTATGTCTCTAATGTCTCGAAAATAAGTAGGTATGTAAATTGAGATTACTCAGTTTTGTTACTCCCATACTAAATGTATGAAACGAAATGTAACGAAACTTATAAAGAAAATCTCAAATTCGTTACAGAATTTTTCATACCTTAATTAAAAGCTCGGGGTGCTCAATAAAGCGAGGGGATACTTTACTCCGGGGCAAAGACTTCTGTTATATAAGTCGCAAGTCAGACCCCATATGGAGTATTGCTGTCACCTCTGGGCAGGAGCACCTGTATACCAGCTTGCCCCCTTTGACTCGGTTCAGAGACGAGCTGTCCGAATAGTCGACGATCCCAGACTCACAGGCGGTATTGAACCCTTAAGTCTAAGGAGAGACTTCGCCTCCTTATGTGTGTTCTATCGTCTGTACAATGGGTTGTGCTCTGAAGAACTGTTCGACATGATGCCAACGTCCACTTTTCATCATCGCACCGCTCGCCACCGACTGGGCGCTCATCCTCACACCTTGCAACCTAAATGGTCGCGCACCGTGCGGTTTCAGAGGAACTTCCTCCCGCGGACGGTCCGTCTGTGGAATGAGCTCCCTGCCGAGGTTTTCCCGTTGGACTACAGTATGGGGTTCTTCAAAAGAGGAGTGTACAAGTTCTTATTGGGTCGGCAACGCGCATGTGACACCCCTGGAGTTGCAAGCGCCCTTAGGCTACGGTGACTGCTTTCCATCAGGCGGGCCGTATGCTTGTTTGCCACCGACGTGGTATAAAAAAAAAAAAAAAAACATTTACTGCAAATGACCCACCTACGTATTACTTAAAAACACAAATCAAAAGTTATTACTTATTAATTTTGATTTGTTCCACATAAATGCTTTTTTCTACTCCTGACCTTTTTTTTGCTAGTTACATAGCTACGCACACTATTGTAAAGATATACATAATTACATCTGTCAAAAGTCTATAGTCTATTTCTCAAAAACGCACTCTCAGCCGGTATCGTAATGTCGCAGCGTTGTTCGATAAGAGAAGGCACGCGAGATATATGGGCGTCTCTCGCTGCCAGAGGTCGTCACTTTCCGAACAGACTCAAAAACGCACTGCGTGCTACCACAGACTGCCACATCACACCTATGATAGACGCCATATTGAATTTGTTCCGATCTTCGAATTTTTACACTGCTACCAACATTAGTACCAGATTATTTATTACAATAATTATAAATTAAAATAATATAGGTTAAAATAGAATTTTAAAAGAAAGGTTTTGTTTTTTAAATTATTAATGTGATATAATATATTTTTGTACCAATTACAAACTTCATATTATGCAAAATTACTTATTTTTACCTCTGGCAACTAAGCGCGGTTTTAAAAGCAAGCCTATCCATAGACAATGACAGCTGCATTAAAAAAAAACCTTCCCGCTTTCCGCTAGCAGTTGAAAGTCCTATCGCGAACTTCGAAATTGAGTTTCGATCATTTGTCTCTGTCACTTCAACAAGATTATTATTAGAGTGACAGAAACGGATGCTCGACTTTTGCGAATTTCGAATTTCGTGGACGGCCCCCAGTTCTGTGCCTATAGGTTTGATTTAAGTCGATTCGCATATAGTTTGTGCCAATGTGCAGTGCCTAAAAAATGTGATTTGTTTCATTATTATTATTAATTTCTAATGTTCTGCCTGCTCCTTTTGGGAGTGCAGGTATGTATGAGCTAACTATTATTTTAGTTTGTTTATATACATACTAGGTGTTTATTGGTGACAACTGGAATAGATGTGTGGCGTTCAGTAATGTATGATATTTTATTTGTTCTGTGTATGCTATGCCACTTAGTCGTAGAAAAAGTATAGTATGCAACGTTGTATTATTGGTTCAAAAAATGCTCGCGACGTCTTCAATTGCGATACTCGCCCTTCGGGCTCGTATCGCAACTCACGCCGCTCGCATTTTTAGACCCCTTATAATACCACTATTGCATAAAATACTATTACAGGCTTATTTATTTATTATAATAGTAGTGACATGAATGAAGAGAAAGGCTCTATGGCATCGAGCAGTGGTACTTTTAACCTAGTTTTATTCTTAAGAAGTGCTCCACTGAAGATATTTTTTTCATTTACGTAAGTATTTAAACCACCAAACGCCAAAGTATCTAATCCCGGTTTATAATGTATGTATGATCCGTGTAATTGAATGTACACATATTCTAAATATATACTTATTACGTACGTCCTTATAATATTTCAGGTGAAAATGGCCGCACCCATAAGTATACCCATTTACATATACGAGTTATACAGTTTGATGGTGAGTGTATATCGGAGTGATCACAGGATTCGTTGGTGGTTTACGACCTGGCCGAGTTCCTGTTAATGGGCATCGGTTCTTAGAACCCCTCCAAAGGAATCAGGGATAAAATATATCGAAACAATTAGTCGATCGATTTGACGGGCCATATTTGTATCTTGACCGCAAGTGATTTGCCTAACTGGCATAATAAATATTTGGACAACGGGAAATGTTAAATTCAGGAGGAAATATTTTAAGCATGAGCATTTCGACCATATACCTACAGGGTGAAATTTTGTAATGCCACCTGAAGGGAAATTACTCTTAATACTGTAGATAGAAAATTGTACTCAAAGAAAAAAATCTTTTTATTACAGATGGTGCCTTTTTTAGGCTCTAGTGCGAGAAGTGTGTCATTTTACGTCAGGTCCAAAACTTCGGAGGGCCATCTGTACTAAAAAACGTCGTACGAGACACGTGCAAAAACGAAATTCGTAACTCGTGTCGATTTAAAACACACCCTATCGGTCGTGATTTATTACATCGCCACTCGTTTCGAATTTCATGTTTTTCGCACTTGTGTCGTAATGTACTACATATTATGTTTTGAAAGAAAGAAAACTGCATATCATGATTTTTAAAAAATCGCTTGTCGCATCCGGTAATCGAACCGATTAAAATCTTAAAAATACCATCCTGTACTTTTATTGCATCGATCGTTTTTCGAATTTCATTGTTTTATGAAGTTTGTTAGAGAGATTTCATCCTTATAATTGACCTTGACAATAAGCTAGGTACTTTTTATTTTACTTTCCACAAGATTTAGAAGGATTTTTGTAAATTCTTGACATGAGGTCCGGCCTGTGTCGGAATTTCGCCATGACAAAGTGTTTCTTGAGACAAACTGTAATTTTACTCCCCAAAAAGTAGCTTACTGATGATTTAATGAAAGTTTTTGCAATACATTTTATGTTGGTGGCAAACATACACTCGGCCCGTCTGATGGTAAGCGGTAACCACAACCTATGGACACTGGCAATAGGAGAAACAGTATTTTTACAATTGTCCCACCTGTCCCCAGGGTGAAATAGGGCTAGGACACGATGTGCTTTTCATTCTTTCTTTCGTACACTGAAAAAATGCTAAGTTGAATTTATCAGATCTTGCGTAATTCTAACCGGAAATGAAGTTTGATGGGGTCCTATCACATTTTTTTTTGATTTTACCAAACTTTTTATGTCGGCATTCTACTAAATTAATTTGGTTGATTAGGTACACCAGTTTTTGTTGATTTCACCGTTGTTTGGTATAATGTATGTACAATATTCTTTGTTGATTTAACCAGAACTCTGGTATCGACTTCAAGCTTTTTAGTTTTGTAAATTTGATAGCAAGGATTTGTTACATATATCAAAGTTTCCTCGTAATATAGCCAACCTAAGTCACTATGGTAAATATTTTAGAAGTGATTGTGACTGTACAACCCCGTGGCCTTTTCTGCAGATTTTCTGCCGGTATTTTCTGTTGTAACGGAACGTTTAGGCTTTTACTTTGTAGGGTTGTTGACCGTTTGAATAACCCTCCTATTTTATCCGGGCTTTGGGAGCGGCAGCATCATTAATCTAACACAGGCGGCGCTTTTCATAACACCGCGCATCTGTCCGCGCATCATCTTTGACAAATTCAAATAGAATACCTATAGCCAATCGGAAATAAAATAGCGCGTTAAGTTTTCTGTAGGTTACCTAATATAGGAATTCATGAGCATCACGTTTGAGGGAGGGGTTCTATGTTACATTTTCGGAATAGGTAATTAAATCTGGAATCTGGATATCTAATGCCCTCAACGGGGTTCGAACCTGGAACCTCCAGCTTCGTAGGCAGCGTCACTACCAATACCAACTAGGCTACGGAGGCTGGCAAATAATCAATAATTTGAACTAAATGTATGTGTACTCGAGTTTAGGGTTTTAAGTTAGTAATAAAACCAAGATTATGTTGTAAAAGTGTGTGATTAAGGAATAAATTATTCCGAATAATGCAAGTTTTTAAGTATGTTGACGAATGGTACCTATACTACGAACAAATAAAAGATGGAAACCGTACGCCATACTAAATTGCCTTTCAAAAACGGTCCTGAATTTTAGTTGACAAGTGTCACCCCCCCTTCAATGCATCACGGTAATGAATTTCAATATCAACCTATAAAAACTTAAACCGCCATAGTTGTGATTGGTCCATCAAAGTTTTGAATGGCTATATCCTATAAACGTTTGTCAAAGATGTGCTGTGTTAGAGAAAAGAATTATGTCTCTCCCCATCTTGGCACAATTGAACAATTAGTTTTGGGACTTTTTGGGGCATTTTTGAGCTGGTGTTAGACGTCCATGTTATACTCGTATATGGTCGCAATTGTACAAACTTATAGTTGTTGTTTTTCTACAGAGTTCAACGAAGTGCCGAGAAATGTCGATCGCACGCCTATATGTTGCGCTGTCTATGGTTGTGTCTTGTCACATATTTCTACGGGCAACGTGCTTATTATTATACAAAAGATCATTAGGGCTCCCAAACAAAGCCACTCGTTCCACAAAGACCAGCACTGATGGTAGTTATTAGCGAGCTACATTGTGCAGCGATCAGCGCGGTGCCATTCATTGCCGATCAAAGTGATCGAGCGCGCGGCGGCGGCGCGAGCGCAGGGCTGCAAAATTCGGCAGCGCGCGCACGCGCCCCGGCCAGGTGTTTCGCAAGAGTGGTCTGCTTTTTAGGAAATTTTATTACGTTAATTATTTAAATAATTAATACGTTGTAAATATTATTTGTCATATACCAAAGAAAAACGACCAAGATCACCTCAGGTTTTCTTTGGTATATGACATCTAATATTTATAATTTATATAGTATTAAGTAGTGTGACTACTGGGGGAAAAAAGTACAAATCAAAATAATTATTTAGTTAATAAATAATTTTATTCGTGTTTACACAACACGTTTTGAATATTAAGTAATCAATGCCCGTATATGTAGATGTCTAACCTGTCGCCTTGATCATGCCTTAAAGTAAGATAGGTACAGTCGAGGGCATTAATATATAGACACTTTTGTAAGGGATCAGTATGGAGAAGTGTACATATATTTATGCCCTTGACTGTACTTAGGTAGGTAAAGGTAACCTCAATTTTTAACTATTATTAACAATCATTTTCTTAGCCATTGTTTAAAGAGTAATTGAAAGAGATCTATATCTGGATTCCTAACGTTTTTTGACCTATTTTTGCATTCACTACCGTTTCATGTCCGAATGATCATTTGTCCTAACGCTCATATGCCATATCTTTAATTTTCCTAATATCGTAAGGATGATTTTTGTTTTCCCTAATGCGTTATATCCTAATCATCATTTTCTATATCAATTATTCGTCCTAACGTTATACCTATGCAATAATAGTCATGTATCATAATTGCCAGTAAGCCTAATGATCGATAATCCTAATAATCGTATTTCCTAACTTTGTATGGCCTATTGTAGTTTATCATATATTTTGTAAGCTACGGACCTGACGGGTCAGAGTATAGCAAAGGGGGCGCGGGACTATTTTTTGATGGGGGTGGTGTCATGGCAGGTGGTTTTGTATGGACAACTTTTCTTTAAACTTGATAATCACCAAGATATCGACTCCTAAATAAAATTTGCTTTTGGTGAACAAAATTACGATGAATGTTGTGTGAAATATATATATTTTTTTAATTTGTGGTCGAATATCTCGGCCATTTTTGATTTTGGGGAAAAGTTTTCTGGGTTGCGACAAAAAAAATAACCTCGAAGCCTTAGTCTTCTAACCTAACCTATCCGAGTCGGATCTGCCCCGGAAGGTTTTGTTCGCTCGCTTCGCTCGCTCACTGCAGATTTTGCTCAAGATTCCGATGAATGTGTGTTAAATATTTTTTTTTTAATTTGATGTCGAATATCTCGGCCATTTTTGATTTTGGGGAAAAGTTTTTCCGGGTTGCAAAAAAAAATAACCTCGAAGACTAAGGCGGGAGCAAAGCTCCCGCCTTAGTCTTCTAACCTAACCTGTCCGAATCGGATCTGTCACGGAAGGTTTTGTTCGCTCGCTTCGCTCGCTCACTGCAGATTTAGTCCCCATTCATTAGTAATTTTGACCAAAACCAAATTTTATTTAGGAGCCAATATCTCACTTAAAAAATAAATAAAATAGTGCAACCATTAGCGACATTATGAATAAATATTGTTTTGGCTATTGATCGCTAGGGCTTCTGTCTCTTAGGACAACAACATTTAGGCTAAGTGACATGAGGTGAAACGTTATTAGGGATTTCGAAGAATATGCAAAATAACATTAGGGTTTTTAACAGTTATGGTAAAAAATGATTTGGGCAAGTGAGTTTTAGGGCAATCATTACATTATGGAAAATGAGTGTTATTGCAACTGATCGATAGGGCTAATGCCCATTAGTGCAAAACAGTTCGGGCAAGTGATTTTAGGACAAACGATGTTAGGGATCTCGAGGGAGACCCAATTGAAAGACTACCTCAAGTCCTTACTTATTTTGTATTCAAAAGGCCAATTTGATTTCATGGAGTATTCTAGTATCTAAGTATGCTCTGCAAACTCATTTATTTGATACGAGACTTTCTTTCTTGACGGCAATCTGCAAAAGCGCCACCTGCGGATCATGTTTTCAGATCGTTTTGAGCTTTAATACCACAAAGTGCTTCTTACATGGATCCGACAGCTGTACAGAACTGGGGAGGTTTAAATGGCTAAACCACATATTATTCTAGTTCTAAATTTAAATGAGAAGAACCATCACAGTAGGGGGTATATGTTTCCAAGCTTGAACAGAGATCATGATCATGTTGTAGAATAGAGTAGAGATCTGTTAAGCCTGAAACATAAACGTGATACCTACCTTAATAAATCAAGTGATTTACTAGGTAGGTACTCACGTATAGTATATGTTTGTGCCTATATCCGTACAAAACGCATTGTAAAAAATAAAATGCTTTGTCCAGAACACTCAGTTTTACTGCGTACCTACTTATCATGGACCATTAACATTTAAACATGAATAATGTGACTCTGGCGCTTGCCTACGATTCCGTTGTCTTCTTGACCTTTTGCCCACACATTAATCCCTCCAAATGCGCGATTATCCAATTTTATCATGTCTACCACACACGTAGGTTTGGTCAAATGATTACTAAAGTTCCTTCTAAACCAAATGAATCACCTGTCACTCTACGTTTCCGATAGGGCCAATGCAATCTACGAAAATAGGTGCTTTGAATAGGTGCGTATAATTCAGAACGTGTAGGTACTGGATTCGAAGAAGAATTGTTCTTGTGAGACGATTTATTAATGATATTGCCAATAAAAGTACATAGTAAACGCACATGTTTAGAAATATGAAACAGTTTACATCCGATCATCTGAGTCATCGTATAATCAGATTGTCTGTCAGAGATGTCAATCACGGTGTCATATCGATGAGCAGACGACAGCGAGCGACGGCAGGCGGCGGGCGGCGGTAGCTAGTTCGCCACGAGGCCCGATTGCGATAGTGGTGAAGCCGCGGGCCGCGAATGCGGCGCCCCTGCCACGTGGGTGGGCACGCCGACGCGTGTGGCCGCGCGCTGGGTGGCCCACTACCGCTCGCACGCACACAGCCCCGAGCACAAACACAACCGCGCCACGCGCAAATAAACACAATAATCAACTAACGATACTTTACTCCGTCACCGGATAGAGCAATCGCTCTGGGAGATTATTGCAGGAATCGCGGCAAGTGACACGCGCGAGACGCTCGCGCCGCGCCGCCCGCGCCTTGCCGTATACGTTCAGCCTCCCCGAGCACAGACGAGTCCAACGCTAAAGCTAACCAATCAAAAAAGGTCCTTGACTCCCGTAAAACCATGCAAGAACAGAGCGCATTTCTGTACTGGTTCGCCAGTCTGTTCGACTTTTTAATATTCTTGAATAACACCCCCGAGCAAGGCAGCCCACACTGCCCTCCGCTAGTTCTTTGGCTTACTCAATGACGGTCATTTACTAATCCGATTACATACACTACTTTATGTCCAAGCGACGACCAGTTTTTATTGGCCGTTAATCCGAATATTATTTAATCTCAGGCGGACAAAGTCTTACAGTCACGAAGTTTGTGAATGTAAACTTTCGGTATCGTAATCATAAGCAATGTCGAGGTAACCAACTTCAACATTAGGTATTTAGGTAATAAATACTAGTCAATGGTGGCAATTTATTTTTAATTGGATACAATACGAGTGAGAATCATTCAGATGAGCTATTGGCGCCGCTACTGCCATTAAATTTGCGTCGTATTGCCCATTAAACTTCAAAAGATCTGAGACCCTTTAAGAAGTTAGTAAATTTTCAGTACAAACTTGAATTGCATGAGCGCCTAGGAAAGGTAAAGGAACTGCATATTAAGACGGGACATCTACTCAGACTGCTGTGACCGATTGATTGAAAATAGGATCTCAATTAGATTTTATTGATACAACACCTAATTCGATAGCATAATGACATTCATGACGACGATTACGATCAACATCCTTCTACGAAACAGTCTCTACTAACTAAGTATATCCGGCATAAGTAAGTAACTAACAGGTATCCCATAGAGAGAAATATGTCAGAGAAAAAATATTTACAAACAGCCTTGAAACCAAACTCTTTAGGGGTGGTAGAGGGATATACTTAAACTGAGTATTTCTAAATAATAAGTATAAGCGCTATGCTGATGATATCGTCATAATTCACATGATCTACACATGCTTCAGGAACAAATGTCCCTTCAATATTGGATTCAAAATGTACAAATAAATATTTTTAGCGTTATCGACTAAAGTCTACTTTTGTCGACTAAAAATTAGCAACCATAGCAGCAATGGTGATCTGTGATCTTCAAGTATCATTATAGTATAAGAATAATGTCTACCTCGGCCAGCAAATACGACTTGGATTAATTTAATAAGAGTGAATGAGAGATTAAACAGAAAATCAGACGAACGAAGTGGTTCACAGTAGTCACTTTGGGCCGGAAACGTGCCTTACCAAAATTATGTAACAATGTAGGTACCTACAGTCAGTCAAAAAATATGGTCGGGTATCGCCAACGTGCATGTAGCACCTCTGGTCAATTGGTACCTCCTGATACTTAATTTATAATTTCAAACTCTTTAGTTAACTGGTAACGAGAAATAGTCTGAGCAGAATGAAAAGTCACCTGTTTGTATGAGAGGGAGATTCCGAGTCTCTTTTCATAATATACCTAATATAATTAATTAATAAACCGAAGATTGGCAAGGATCTCTCCTTGCCAATCTACCTACTATATTTTATTGAAAAATACGGGGGCGTATGAAAGATGTGTGTATTCACATCATCAACCAATGTCAGTCCACTGTTAGACAAAGGCCTCTCCTATTACCTATTTACTAATTATCTTTTGCCTATGAACGCATTAGGAGGTAAATGCCCATAATCGCCACGCTGGGCACTTGCCCACTTGGGTTGGCGATCGCAGAAGAGTGTCCACTACTAAGAAGCTGCTGCCCCTCATTAATCCTCAACAACGTGTGTAACTATGTAGGTATGTATTTTACATATCATTTTCACTTCACTACAACTATCTACGGAGCTATACTTGTTAACCCTAGGACATGCGTTTTCCCATGTACCTACAGAAATATAAAAAGCTTAAAAATATACAGTTTACAAAATAATGTACGTATTGTATATTTATTTAGATATTAGATACTTTTGATACCGACTTTAGGAATTCCCGGATTGTTGTAAATTAAAAGTATTTTTTTTTGCTGTGATGTATGTACCACATCTCATCGAAAATTAGAGTTATATTCATATTTTGTAAGCACAACTGAGACAGTGTAAACAACTTACACAGAAAAAGTTTTCCACTCGTTTTGAACTAATAGGTCACGATACACGATTCAATAATATAGGTAGGTACTATAGCGTTCAAAAGAGCCTGGGCAATCGAACAAAACTATCGTTTGAAGCTAAATTGAGCGCCACCTTTGTGGGATTGATGTAACAAGGCTATTACAGATGTAAAGGTAATCTTAGTAGTAATGTTAGCTGTCCCTAGATGGCGTTGATAGTCAAAAAACTAAAAAAAATTGTGCACACAGATTTAAACTTTATTTATAACTCCTCGAGTATTCTGACGAGACTTATTCTTTTCTACTTACTGACTTGTCTTTTTTTTAGGATACTTTTTGTTTTTTTTTTTATTGTCATTATTGAGACATTATTAAATCTGTTCAAACATCCTGTGTATTTTGAATTCACCCACCGGAGCGTAGCGTAACCGGAAAGCCCTTTTTGGCCAAGATTTAAAAAAACACAAATTAGTTTAATATTCGTGGGATACGAACCTGGGCACTCTAGTTTAGAAGCCGTATGCGCAAACCACTGAACCAAAGTGTTATTAGTAAAGCCGCCGAAATATAACGTCAGTTGAAACCTTGGTACTTTGAGGATTTAGTAATGGAGCCGGCTTCATATCGTTTCCCCTCTGCCAAAGACTTTGGCCAAGAATTTGTACATTGACCAAACCTGTTTTTAAAACTATTTCATTAATCGATTCTTCGCAGTCTTGTAATCGTTATGTACCCGTAACAAGCTCCGTCAAAATGCCTGTATGTGCTATGTATGGATTCAAAACTCGTTCAAATACATCATGTATACAAAGTATGCGATACCATTTCATATCTTGCCTTTATTTGTTTATATTACAACATTTTATTACATAAAATTGTTCAAGAAAATTAAGTACCTGGTAATCGATAGCAAAATCAGTTTCAAAAATATCGCACACAATTCGTATTTTCATTTTTAACTGATGGAGAAAGTTTGACATTTATTGTATTCTCGTATTTAAGGTTAATAAGGTCTACCCATCTTTAAATTTTGTAGGAAATATCAGACTTAGTGAATCAAGTAAGACAGAAGACTCTGCCTTGGTCTAATGTTAAGCTTATATGTAAGCCAATAAGGTTGAATATTTATTGCGCTTATTTGGAATACGTATTACGCGCGAAAATACATAGTGATGTGAACGTTACTCTTTATGACACAATGTCGAGAGTAGGTATAAAATGTCGAGATACGGACACTTGTGTTTACGTATATTAGTGTTCTCACAGTAAGTAAATTAAAACACAGTCTTATCGAATTCAATAACTTCATTTTTACAAGTGCTACTTAACGCTAGTTGGACCTATATTATAAATTGTATTTAGGTACTTACTAAAATATCACTAAGGAATATCAATATCACCGGCCTTATTGCAAAAACTTGTATGTATACGCACCTACGCACCTTGTACCTACGCACTTGTATTCAAATTGTATCCTTACGAGTATTCACAATTAAGCCTCAGTGAGTTTTACCCCAGCTAACTAAAACTTTCTTACTACAACAAAATAAATAATACTCGTATGGACATATATTGTTTTCTTTCACAACCGCTAATTAATATTATTTATTAAATATTATAATTGATTTACGGATTTCGAAATGCACATGATTGACTGAGACTTTCCTTACAGTTACAGCCTTCGTAGTCAAAGATCGCGATAAACGAAAACATAATCAATTGAAGTAGGGTAATGGCAAGACATTCAGGCGGTTTTGTATTAAAATTGGTTGATTAATTAATAACTGTTACTAATTGTCTGTTTACTTTTATTTAAATACTCAAAACAACAATATAATTATAGTACCAAGGTACACGTCAATCTATGACGTTTAGAAAAATATATCGATACGATAATCTTCAGACACTTGAAAGCCATATTAATCGGTTCGATTACACCTACGTCGATAGTTTGAAATTGTGTCCGCATAGAAATTTTACTGTATTAGTGTGATAATTTAACTTAGTGTTGTGGTATTGTTTAAGTGTGCGTGAGTAGTAACGAGAAGAAGAAATGCATTTGTAGTTAGATCGTTTACATGTGTGCTACCTCGTCCCCCTCGGAAATTGGCAGAATGTTTTGTTAGGAAAGTTATAGCGATACCGTCTCCCCATACTAAATCCTCAAAGCCTTGGTATATTATCCGTAAAATATGCTAAGGGAATTACAGTTTTATTACCATAAGACTAACGTTAGAATGGCATATCAACGTTTCAATATATTGATAAAAATGTATACTATAAAAACGTAAGAGGGTAAGTTTAATTTTTTTAAATACCATACTAGTGCTGATTTTTTTCTTAATCAAAGATTCATCGCATGTTCCTTTGTCTGCTACCGTATACGATTGAAAGTGTATTACCGTTACTAGCTGATTATAAGAATGAGTTCTTCGTGCAATATTGATATGATAACCAGATCGCAAATAATTGCCTTGCATAAGGAAGGCAAAAATAAATCAGAGATTGCTAGAGAAACAGGTGTCAACGTAAGTAGTTTAATTTACTTCTTTTCGGTATTAAAATGTTTGCATTATAATTTAATAATAATTATATTATATTTTTTACAATTGTTTCAGAGGAAAACTGTTTCTTTATGGGTAGATCGATACCAAGGAGAAGGGTCTTTGTCCCACCGGCATAAAACTGGAAGACCACGCCTCATTGACACACAGCAACGTCAGTTGATGGTGCGGGAATATGAGGAAGACGGATTTAGGCCCACAAGACACTACGCCGGTTTGTTTGGCACAAGTCCGCTTACGGTTCGTCGTGTGCTTCATGAGGAAGGCATCCATCACCGCAGACATGCCATCAAACCTTTGCTGACGGATGCTCACAAAACGGCAAGGTTACAGTTTGCTCGGGACCATCTTCTTGACGACTGGACTAGTGTCGTCTTCACTGACGAGAAGACTTTTAAATCCAGTCAACACGGACGCCTGAGCTTGTGGCGTCGAAATAATACGCGATACGACAACGATCATGTCGTGCCCAACATGGAATCGGGGCGTATCACAGTGAACATGTGGGGTTGGATGAGTGCAGCTGGTCCGGGAGAACTTGTCAGAATACCTAGCCGTGCAAATAGTGAACATTATGTAGAAGTGTTGGAGGAGACCATGTTACCTACAGTTCGAAATGTGTATCCAGAAGCAGAATTGCCGTTGGTATCGTTTGTGCAAGGTGTCGTTGGAAAACACAAAAATAATATTAAAGTTATTTCCTGGCCTGCTAGATCACCGGATTTAAATCCGATTGAAAATGTATGGGGTGTTATTGTCCAACGCTGGGATAATAAAAATGAAAGGACCCCGGAAGCGTTGGAAGCACATTGCTTAAAAATATGGGAAAGTATTCGTGGTTCAGATTTATGTTCAAATTTAATAACATCAATGGCATCAATGCGTTCCCGATTACAGGCAGTTATTGATAACGAGGGGGGTTACACCCGATATTAAATAATATAAAAAATACACTTACTGGACTTGTTAAAGTCGAGTAAGTATATTTTTAACATTGTTTAAAAATATTTTATCAATAAGATAATAATTTTCTTAGGCTACGAAACAGTGGTGTTTAAAAAAACTACTACCTAAATAAGACAATTATTGACTCCCTTACTTTAAATTTCTCGATTACAATGACATGTAACAGTGAAGGAAGTTTAGTAGTTTGTATTTTTGATTAATAGTAATAAATAATAATATTTATAACACTTTCCAGCTGGGATTTATGTAAGCACAACGGAACGTCGAATTCTAGGATTGGTAAGTTAAGTCAAAACTTTTGATTCCCAAAAATAGTGATGGTGGATGGATGACAATCTATAAAATCTACTAATTGATTTTTATTTTTTAATTAATAGTAATAGTCTCATAAAACAAATCGTAATTATTGTTTATTTCAGTTGCTAAATAGATATTACGGTTGCCAATACCTTTAAGTAGTTTTATTGAGGCGAAGTTTCAATCTTTTTCCGTTTTCGGAAATGATACTTAAGCTTAAACCTCAATAAAAAGTAAACAATATTGCCTAATTATAAATCTTACACTTTATTTACGGTGTAAATTAGTTAAATTAAAGCACACCTCGTATTCAAAATGTGTTTAATTTCCAATCAACGTTATAAACACTGCTCACTTAATGTGTTATTTATTTAACCAACTCATGCCATTACATTATCCTAAAATAATAAAATAGTACTTGATTATGGATTTTTCTTTAGATAGTTTGTTTACAATGTTATCAATTTCTATTGATGGTAACTTTTAGTGAATTATTTCAAAAGATGGTATGTCTTAGCACATAACTCGTTGAAAAATTAAATGTAAGCATGAAATCGCTCAATAGCTTGAAGGTAATTTAATTTCAGAACCTTACATATCTTGTAGTATAATAGTTATTTAAAGTTGCCGATTTCTAAAAATGAACATTTGATAGTTTAGAAATGAGCCTTATATATATATGACGTTAAGGCTATCGGAAAAATTGTGAGTCTTACCCTCATATTAATAAGGATTAATCTATAACTGTGAAAAGTTCATTCTTAGAAATTGGCAAATATAATAAAAAAATATGTTTTAGCTTCCATTGTGCAGTCATAAGATTTATTATTATGTTTTGGTTTGAAATAAATACGCCTTGTAGAAAAAGTAATAAAATATATAGGGTTAAAATCAGATACAGCTTTTGTATTTCTTTTAATACGTATTATCATTCATAAGTGCAACTGCAAATTGATTAAACAGCGTTTTTTGCTAACAAGACATAAATTATTTATTAAGATTAAGATTGGTTGTAATTTGTAATTAATTAATAAAAAATATAGAAAAAAATTAAGTGTCCTATTTTTTTGTGTTTTTATCCGTTAGCAATTCCTGAATAAACACAATAAGTACCGTAAAACTACTTAACTAAACTCCAAATGCTCCCAACAAGAAGATTGGGACTGACGTTTATTAAGAATTGAAATTGTGGACTATTATATAGTTGCAGTATTGGACCATAGTTAGGTGATTTTACGGTATTAGACCATAGTTTCGGGGGCGTCAGCCTCCGTAGCCTAGTTGATAGTAACCTTGCCTACGAAGCTGGAGGTTTCGGGTTCGAATCCCGGCGAGGGCATTATTTGTGCATTTATTTATCACAAATATTTTGTTCCTTGGTCATGGCTGTCTATGTATTTAAGTATCTATATCTTTCTATCTATTATATATATATATATATATATATATATATATATATATATATATCGTCGCTTGGTACCCACATCACAAGCCTTAATTGAGCTTACCGTGGGACTAGGTAGATTTGGGTTAGATGTCCCAAGATATTTATTATTATTATTTATTCCCACAAGTGGTAACAACTGGGAATTAAAAATCGTGGGATTTCTTTTTCCCAGTAGATACCAGTGGTATCATACCACCAAATATTAAAGTGGTAACAGGTGGGAAAAAATCGCAGTTGTTACAACTCGTGTCATGTGAAACGAGAGGTTTTACGGGGTATCGAAGGTGGCGGGGTCAAAGCCGATAACTCGAGAAAACCGGTTTTTAAAATACGAACTAAATGTCACTTACGTGAGGTTTGTTTTTTCAATTAAAAAATATCTCGACTTATCGGGTTTGGCCACTCAGCTCTCGATATAATAAATGTAAAGCGAACCTTTCTAGGTTCGCTCTTCTGAGCATTCTTGCGTATGAATTCAACTAGAAAATCGTTGTTATCCTCAAGCGGAACAATAGGCCTTTACCAATTTGACAATCACAAATCAGCAGTAGCGACATGCCGATAGCTACTTGCGAGCAGTGAGTAGGTAGCTATCGGCGAGTTTATTCTTCGCGGGCGAGTGAATACTCTTAGAAAATTTACTCGTCGGCAGTCTGAACAGCTAGTGATCAACTGTACTAAAATATGTCTGTAACTTTTACTGTGTTCCCTAGGCGAAGAAATACTGGATAGCCCATCGTTTAACAATATTGGGTCTCTGGTTGAAATGGGTGGGTAGCACTACACTAGGCTAAATACCGCCTGACCGAGTGATCGATTTTTATTCACCTACGACTATGAATGAAATATCAATTCAAAACTGTTTACATAATACATAGATATCAGGTGATTACATCGATTCCGAAAGTTATTTGACTGGTTGAAACTACTGATACTTGGGTCTATTTAAGATTAAAATAAGGTAAATAATTTTGACGTGTCTTAATGTTTATTCAAAGTGATTGAACCTGTGGAATGTTGCCTTATTTATATTAATTATAGAATAATCGGACCAATATGTAAATAATTATAAAATATTATTACATATTTGTAATGAACTATTTTTGAACGGTGTTTTTTAGTAAACTGACATTTCGAAAGCGCTCATCTTCTTTCTAATGATTTAAGAATAAACATAATTATTTATAAATGTGGTTTTATTTATTTACCACAAAGGTATACTAAATAATATTATTAGGTAGATAATATTCATTATTTAAAATATTTTAATAATCAGAGAGCCTACAGCGAACTATAAATATCGTTAATTTCAAGTATCTGTCTCTGTCAAGTTGAAGACGCCTTTATTAGAGTGACAGAGATAGATGCTCGACATTTACGATTCTCCAAGTTCGCGGTAGACCTTCTAAATAGTTCATTGCGCTTCGCCAGCAGCGCCATCTGGTGTGGATAAGACAACCTATGCTAACAGAGCTCAAGCGAGCGCATAGGAAAGTCGCCCTAGAGGTGTCCACGCTATTTTGAACCCGATAGTACATAAATTATGATATGTTCTGACTTCGGAAAACACCCACAGACTTACTTAAGTAGGTATATAATATACATTATACATACGCCATCCCGTACCGCGGTAGGTTTCCTTAAAATATACCTTTGACTTTAATATTTTTAAAAATACACAAGAAATGTAACCTCTTAAAAATTTAATGTTTCCTTTCAAGGTACGTGATCAAATCACTACATCATCTTTCGGCGCTGTCAAGGGATACTGTTCCGACAGCTCTGAAAGAGAACGAGTCGAACAGTCAGAATAACCACCATAAAAGTATACCCACTTGTTAAGTACACTCGTTATGAATCTCCTCTTTGTGCCGTGTTCCTCAGACATGAGGGTTGTATTGTAACTTCCCTTTGACATCACTTTCTCTGGTGTGATTCGCCTTCATTTGTTTCTTTCTCTGGCGGTGTGAAAGGCTATGTGAAGGAATTGAGAATGGAACAGATTCGTAAGCCTACCGCGAACTTCGAGGTTCGCAAATTTCGAGCATTCATCTCTTTCACACTAAAGAGGCCTTCGTTGGAGTAAATTAGGCAAATGCTCGAAATTTTCGAAGTTAGCGTTAAATAGTAGGCCTGCGAAAGTATCTGTTGCGCCCACGAGACTTTTTGCCGTGTAATTTGTCAGTGACAATGAGCTTTTTAAGGGTTTAACATTTACGTTATGGATCTACTCGTACCTACAGGCTGAGGAGAGCGCAGCCAAGTTGCCAATCGCTAACGCTTAGTAGCGTATCGTAGTTTTCTCTGTCAGTTACTCTTTCATATTAAGTACGACAAAGAAAGGTGCCTTTCATTCCCGATTGAGCGTTAGCGATCGACATCTTGGCTACGCACCCAGTTATACTTGTTCTCCTGGACGTTAGTCTCCCATAGCAACAATAATGTAGAGCAAGCTCCACGGCGGTCATTACTGCGAATTTTGACTTTTTATGGCTCCATTGTTTGAAACGGCATGTTTTATTGTACGGTAGCCTCCCAGGAGTCAAAAAACGTAAATACAGGCATTTATACTGGTGTTTGACTTCGTGCCTCTGCCCGTATTACCTCTTTCGTCAAGCTCGTACATACAAATTACGTTTAGTTGACCACTGTACACGCAAACATATTGCATATTATGAATTTAAAAAGGAACCGCTGCAATAAAAGAGGAATAATATGGATACTGTGCTTTAAAACGTGCAATTTTACGTGTGCTCTTTGTTTTCTTTTAAATAAGTTGTTCTCGTGCTAGGTACAGTCACTGTCAATAGTATCTTTTAGCACGAAGACCGCAAAAAATATCTGACACAACCTTAGAGCAACATGAACGAGTCACATATTTTTGCGACCTTCGTGGTGGTATAAGATACAGTTGTAGTACAAAACCGTTTCCTTCGGCTTTTCATGGGAACGTCAGAAATCATATTATTATTACTGTCAGAATGAACTTCAGTTACTGAAGCTGATTGAGACAGATAGATTACCTACCTAATTCGGTCGTTTCCGTGAAAATACGAAGGAAGTAGTACATTTCCTAACTAGTGCGGAAAAGTAAAATTAGCGCTAATTTCTCTTTTTAAGGTACTTGTTATGAAAAAAGTTGTTCGAAATGTACTATTGCACTATATCTGTACTATTGACGGTAACTGTACAGTGTACAGTGGCAGTAATAGGACTACAATAACGTCAATAACCTACTGATGTTTTTATTTTAAAGACTAGTTTTACACATAATTTGCGAAAATCGTTTAACTACCGTATGCTCTTAAGAATTACGATTGAAGTGTGACAGTGACAGTGAGTGTAAGGCTAAACGTGTTTTGCACTGGTGCCACCACTAAAGGTACATTCAGACCAAACGAGCATTCGCTATTATATCCCCCACTCTACGAAATCAACGAATCACGTTTTGTGTAACGATCGAATTTCGTAGAGTAGGGGGTTAGAACAGCGAATGCTCGTTTGGTCTGAATGCACCTTAAGAATTACGATTGAAGTATGACAGTGACAGTGAGTGTACCTAAGGCTAAACGTGTCCTCGCCTGCTACCGCGAACAACGAAGACGTCATTAGAGTGACAGAGAAAAATCCCCGAAATTTGCGAACTTCGATGTTTGCGATAGCAGGCCTGCACTAGTGCCACCACTAAGCCTCTATTACTTCCACACGAAGTAGGTCCATAAAACTATTAATTGGCGATTGGGGTCTATTAGTACGCCGAGGACAACCTTTCCTCTCTAATGACAGACCACCTGCACCTCTATTACAAAACTAATAATTCAGAGCTCAAAAAATGGACGCTCATAAAAACAATTAACTTGGCCGCTTTACCTTAAAAGATTTTACATGACCAATCTGAGAGCAATTAAGGAGCCTAATAGCAGGAAAGGATAGTACGTGAGCCAGAGTAGCCATTAATATATGGCCAGTTTATTGGTGCACCTCGTTTACATACAGGTCCATACTAATAAAGTTTCGAGTAAGTTGGTCGAAGGTGAGTTCAGTGGTGATCCTAGAAGCCAGTGGCTCCACATTTAAACTACCCAACCATTTCAACTGTAAACGCGTTTAGGATTCCGTACACAAAAAGAAAAACAGACCTTTATTGCGTGTGTATGACTACGCATAATGAAGGATTTCTTAGCTATGTCATACTGACAATAGCCAAGGAATTAAATAGAAACAAGGAAAATTTAAAACTTGTCGTTTGATAATGTTGAAAAAATTTTCATGGAAAGTACGTAGGTACCGGAAAACTACGCATCTATAGTCCAAAAGCTCCCAAATATGGTCCAAAACTAAGTCATATATCTTCGATTTAGTGTACCTAATTATTATATTATTGACGAAGTTGTTACACAAAATCTCCTCATTAATGATTAAAAAACTTAGAGAAAACCAAAATAAAAGATTTCCATTAATGCTTAATTACGAGTTGAACTTGTGGACCATAGTTGTAGTACTGGACTATAGCTGTATGGTTTTACAGTGCATATATTATATTTAAACGTGTTTTACTTCTAAGATATTTTTCGTTTTTTTCCATCGCCACATCGGTTTACAACTCTTGATGGTTACCCCTAACTTTTACACTTTAGATATGTTTTAAAACTTTGTTTGGAGCGATATTACATAAGTCAGATAACAGTTCAAAGAGTCATTTTGAATATCAAAACTTCGTGCAGAAAATTAAACGCTTATAATCGCAATGAAAGTACCTATTAAACCATATAACTAAGAGTTTTTATTTAT